>SKCR01033147.1:0-85401 GCA_019454045.1 Zanthoxylum bungeanum | reverse complement strand
TTTTGTCATAATAAAATACATGCATTATTTTTAAAAGTTTTTTCACACATTACAGTACATTTTTTGTCACCAACCTAATAATATTATGTTTGTTTATCAATTTTATTTTATATACTTATTAGTTTTTCATGTTAAAAGTTTATTATAATATCCCGGGTCCGAAGATATTACCGATAGATAATAGATTATCCTATCACCCTCGGCCTTTTTATCTGTCTAACTAAATACACATGCTTCTCTTACATACATATCTCAACACTGCATAAAGTGCCCAAGGAAATCTGCTCAACCATAACATATGAATATATTATATGAAATAAAATTTTGTAACAACATCTGTAGTGAAATAATTTATACAAAACTGACACCAAAGACTTTAATCTTTCCATTCACAACATAATATCTCATTTTCAAACAAACTAAGACTCTGTACATGATGGACCCAACCTGCCCTAGTGATTGCAGAGTGTATATCCTCACCCTCGGATAAAGTCTTCAGGGATAGCGAAAGAGTTCACCAGAAATTAATCCTGCAAAACTGAAAAGTGAAGGCGGGTGAGTCTAAGAAGATGAAGTTGATTGGATATTATAAACAGGAATACATATGTATCAGAAAACAAAATCAAAATCTAGTAAATGTCAAACAAGTTCAAAACTCATCTCATCACAAAGCGTTAATCTCTGTAGGATTCTATTATCAAAACTGTTGAATTGAAAACGAGATCAAATCTTATAGCATCATAACACAATCATCATCATGAAAACTCTCATGAAGACTTCGATCTCTGGTAATCAAATTCAATTTCAAAATCCACTGCATCTAAATCTTTTAATCATACTGAATCATCGTAATATAGTTCTCTAGAAAACATCTTTGTTGGGTTTCAATCAAGGGTCCAAAGATCATAGATTAAGCATAAAACAATATGAATACACATCAAATGAGGTGCGAAAAAACTCACATTGATCAGTTGGATGCTGCGAAGACAAAAAACCGAACTGCTCATCCTTGCTCGGCAGTAGGCTGCTTGGTGGTGGACTGAGCAGTGGCTCTCACGGCAGTGGGTGGATCTCCTCCATAAAGAATCGGCCATGGACTCCATTAAAGCTCCAAGCTTTGTTGATAATCTTCCATGCTCACGAACTCACTTCCCTATCACCTTAGGATGCCTCCTAGAGTGTGCTACCACTAAGATCTTGCAACAAAAATCATTTTACTTCTCCATTTTGCTCGGTCAAACCAGAAAAACAAAGGAAGAAACGGTCCAAGACCGAGAGAGAAGAAGAGAAGATTTTGGCTCCAAAAGGCCCTAATACCAGTAAAAAGAGAGAGAGAGAATAATTGAAAAAGAAAAAAGTGAAAGGTTTTATATAATTTCCAAAATATAATAAAATCATTTACCTTTTTTCAATTTCAAAAAGCAACATTAAATGCTTTCTTTCATCACTCAACTCACATCAATCCTCAAATGTCACATCACTCAAAGTGACATATGATTTTGACGATTGATGAGACTAATGATTTGACGCTTGATTTGACTTGCGTGCCGCACTCGAATTCGAAATGCGAATTCGCTCGCAAACAGCACGGGCTCGGGTTCGCTAATTCCCAATTAATGAATATTTCGTTGCGTCGTAATTAACGATTACGCCTAGCGAAATCACTATTCACATCGCTAACGAATTAATTCTAAATTAATTCGTTCGTTCGAAATTAAAATCTAATTTTAATTCCGCGTCGAAATCCAATTTCGTTTAATATATCAAATATTAATTAACCGATTAATTCCTAATTAATCGTTTTCTCTCTTTCTATGATATTTTATCCCAGATAAAATATCTCCGTAATTAATCCCAGATTAATTTTCTCTCTCATTAAATTAATCCAGATTAATTAAAGTGCGAGTCATACATCATCGGAATCTTCGGGAGCAACCCATGAGATCCCCGATATGTTGGCAGTAAATCAGGTCGTCGACTATCCGAACACGTAAGTACCATCGTACTACGTTTTATACCGATTCACAAGACAAGGTTGGCTTCTAGCAAGCGCCATGCCTACCCAATTCTTCTCCGAAACATACTTACAGGAATAAGTGATCTATATCAACGTAGTAACGTGGTATTACGTATTTCGATCCAGTACGATGATCACGTGTTTGCCTGAGGCTGGAATCGGGTATGCCCCGTACAAGCCAAGTCGGATCTCTGGTACGATAGTCTCATATCGGAATAACTATGACCTAGTCTATTTATCTCGATGACTGCAAGCAGTACTTAAGGAACCAGTACCGTATCCTACTTGACCATCAACTCGCATAGACTAGAGTGACACTTTCCGTCTTGACATCACACCCAACCACTACATTCTCAATATACCGTATTGGCGTACACAGAACCTGTTGAAGCCTGGAACGACCTCAACCAAAGTATATTGATTGTTCGCAAGTATTAGCGGGGCAAGTCTCAGGTTAAGACCAAATACACCTCTACCCTGATTTCGGACGTTCCTAGACACATAGTCATACTACCAATGGAATTCCTGTTAGACTATTATGACCCATAGCGTCACTGTTTGTAAAAAGACATTGTGTTTTTGTACTAAATTAACTATATAGTAATGAAATTGCCTTTTACCATTTTGTAATTAATTTACTTTGATATAGAAATGGTAGAAGTCCTTATGATTAGTTCCGGATTGAGATGATATGAGACAGTATCAATCCATAAAGGTTTAATCATTAAATATCCCTAGTCGTAGTATTATCGAGACTGGACATCGATAATGCGGATAGACTAGTATTGCACTTGTGCGCGTTGTGAGGGCATAACGGCACAGTTCTCATATGTTTAAGTATTGGATACTTATGCAAGTGCGATAGGAGGTTGTGTTTTACCGATGGTACGGAAAACAGCTTCGCTCTGGATAGACCCCGCGGAATCCCATTGGTAGTATGTATATGTGTTTATGGGAGTCCGCTTCAGGGTAGGTGTATTTGGTCTTAACCTGAGACTTGCATCGCTAGTACTTGCGACAATCGGTAAACTTTCGTTTTGGTCGTCCAGGGCTTTAACAGGTTCTGTGTGCGCCTCTTCTAGGTTTATTGAGAATCGTAGTGTATTGGATGTGATGTCAAGATGGAAGTATCACTTCAGACATATGGAGATGATGATCACGCAGGGATTCAGAACTAGTTCTCTATAGTGTTGCAACCATCGTGATAATATGACAAGGTCATGATTATCCGATTCAAAGAGACTAGTTGCTTGATATCCGATATGTGCTTCGTACGGGGCAGACACTATTCCAGCCCCAGGCCTTGCACGTGACATCAGATACTGGATCGCGATACGCAATACGACGTATACTACGCCTGACATAGATTATATATTCCAGTAAGAATATTTCTGGAGAATTAGGTAGGCACGTGCTTTGCTAGAAGCCAACCATGTCTTGTAAATCGGTAAGCACGTGGTACGAGGTACTCACTTTATCGGATAGTCCGATAACCGGATTTACTGCCAACATATCCAGAGATCTCTTGGGTCGCTTCCCAAAGATTCACCGATGACAGTTGACTTAAAATATAATTAATCTGGGATTAATTTAGAGAGAGAAAAATAATCTGGGATTAATTGGGGCTTTATTTAATCTGGGATTAAATGTGTTCAGTAGAGAGAGAACGCGATTAATTTGGAATTAATCGGTAAAATAAATTTAATAGTTAAATTTGATTTTTCTATTTAATTTATTTAAATGGGCTAAAATTAATATATCGGATATATTAATACGAATTGGATTTCGTTACGAAATTAAAGTCGGACTTTAATACGAACGAACGAGTTAATTTAGAATTAATTCGTAAACGACGATCGTAATATATTTGAGGCATCGATATTTAATTAAATTAGATTTAATTATTTAACGACGGAAGTTCGTTTAATCGTATTAAACAGAACCGAGCCGCGGCAAATGTTCGTAGAGATATTTGAATTTTGAATTCAAATATGTGGGGCCCACTTCACATGTGTGGTAGGTGGTGGTAGTTGGCATTTATGCCAAGCCACCAACCACTCAACCACCTTGTTTTGCTTTTTGAAAACCATTTACCAAACCTACCAAGTTTAGGGTAAAAGGTGAAAAGGGTTTTACCAAAGGTTAATAACAAAAAGCAAATCTCTACACTTGTTACACAAATATTATTCACAAGTGAAAAATGAAAACCCTAGTTCTTGGAGACCCTTGGCGTGAGCCACCTTCATCTCTTCACTTGGATTTTGTTATCAAATCAACAAGCTAGCACTTAAGCAAGTCAACAAAGGTGATAGGGAAACATCTCAAAAGCTTGGAAACATCAAAAAGGTTGGATCTTGGAGATCATCCTCTCAAAATTTTAAAGCTCTATCCACTCATTGTAAGTTTATTCCGCACCTTATAATGATCTTATTATATGTTTTTCATGCTTATTAGATCCTATGAATGTTCTAGGAACACTAACAATGGTATCATGAGCCTAATTTAAGCATGAAAAATTTCTAGGGTTCTTGGACCTAAAATTTGGGGCTTTTATATTTTGAGCATGATTTTTTCAAATTGATGCTTTGAGTATGTTTACAACATGATAACTTAGAGTTATGCATGATAGATTTGAAATAAATCAAAAGCAACAAAAAATAAAAAATTTGTTAGGTTGGCCGAATCTCACTGTCTGTGCACTGTGCAGATTTTTTTTTTTGTACAGAAAATAATGATTTTTATGCATGTTTAAATGTTAGATTGGTTTAATTTGATTAGAATCAATGTCAATAATGTTCATGTTAAATCAAAGTGCATGTTGAGCATGAAATGATGATTTTAGGCTTTTATTTTGTGTCAAGCATGCAATGATGTGTTTTGGCTTGATTTTGTGTTAAGCATGAATTATTGGACTAAGCATGATTAATTAAGTTAATTGATATTTTTGAAATATTGAGTTTAATTAATTAATTATGGCTAATACACTTTAATTAAAATATTGTGATATTTGGAATATTAATTATGTTAATATATGCCTTTAAAATGAGTTGGGCTAAAAGTGTGTATTTGGGCCTAATGGGCTTGGTTTGACCAAGTTTGGTTTTGGACTTTTGGATTTGATCCATTTGGGCCCAAAACCAATTCCATTAAGTCCAAATACATCACTTACCCTTTAAAGATTTTAATTGGGCCTAATGGGCCTAAATTGATTTGTTGGCAATAGGGTGATTCCTATTGGGCCTTGGCATTTGGGTTTGATCCATTATGGCCAAAGCCCATGCCTTAAGAATCAATTAAAAGCCCATTGGACTTTAATTAAAATGACATTGGATGTTATTGGGCCTTTGAGACCCATTAAGATTGGATTTGGAATCCAAGTCTTTAAGGCAAATAAATAAGTGTAATATTTTATTTGGAATTAAATTGGAATTAGTATTGAATACAAATAAATTGGATTTAAATTGTAGTTCAATATAATTCAAGAATACTTACTTAAAAGTATTTATTCTTAAATGAGTTTGACTCATGCAAATCAAATCATTGTTTGAACATTGTATTGTCACATAATTAAAGACTAATTAATTGGATTAGTTTGGTTGTAATATATGTTTGTATGATTACATGTATGTGATGAATGAATAGTGTATATCGGATGGATATTAGAAGGGAAGGGTAATTTTGGAAATTATTGTAAATTTGGAATTTATAATTGGACCTGCGTGTCCAGCCTTATCTCTTATTATCTCTTTGTATTCTCTTCTCACCTATTCCCCTCAATGTAAATGAGGTTTCTTTATTGTATTATGTAATTGGGTAGGAATAGAATAGTTCTAGTCGGGGAGAGGAAAGGGAGTGATTTGTTCTAGGAACAATATGTTACATATCCATCCGCATATCGCTATTAATTTACTTTACGCGCTTTATGATGTTTTAGAAGCATGCTTAAGGGTGTATGATGAGACCTAATCAAAGATAATTAATTGGTTGCCAATTACGCGAAAAACCCTCAAAAACATATTAAGCGTTTTTCCTTCCGTTGAGTGATTCTTACTCAAGATCCAAAGTTGGCATTGGTTTGTTGGCCAAAGTCAAGACCTTTGTCAATTGAGGATGTGTTTGAATCATGAGAGTTTTGTTCCATATCGGTGTCTTGTCCAAGTCGTGATTTGTTGGCCAAAGTCAAGATCACTTCTTGTCCATCGACATTGATTACGAAGCTTTCCATGTCAATGGGTCCCGCTTAACTGGAATCATTAAGCTTGTTGTGCCAAAGCCAAGGCTTAGTTGATTCAGAGGAAAAAGGTTAGGAAAATATATTGATATATTGGCATATATATTGTATATATGTTTCGGACTTGGAGGTCCACCTACCGGATCTAGGAATTGGATGAGATCCAATTGATCTTAGAGATCTACCTAGTTAAATATCATACAGCTTGTTGGCCAAAGTCAAGGTTGTATGTTATTTAACGGGATCCTAGCCCACTAGGAAACTAGGTTTCCCGAGTACTCGACAGAGGGTTAGAGACTCGCCGAAAAATAGTGGGAGGCTAGTATTGAATTTGCAATTTCATTCAGATACTTAGCTTTACGCGCTTTCAAATTTATTTCGTCATAATTATTTAGTTGGACTAATAAAATGTTATTTTTCTTGTAACAGTTAGACTGTACCCAAATATCGTTGACTAGATAGTTGGACTATCGTAGCCAAGATGACTGGAAAGGGAAATGTCCGAGACATTATCATGGGCGAAAATGTCTTCAAGGGCACGAACTTTGCCGATGGGAAATGAATCTAAGGATAGTCCTTGGAGCCGAGAGGCTACTATATACTATACAGAGACCTCTTGGGCCTAAGCCCAAACCTGATGAGCTACTTGAGCTGGAGCTTTGGAAGACTCACAGCGATGATTGTGATACTGCTCAGTCTATTATGCTTGCTTCTATGACTCATCATTTCCGTCGACAGAACGGGACTGGGATCCCTATAACATGTTGGCAAGGTTGCAAGATCTTCACCGATCTAACCGTAGGTCACGGAGATATGAGTTAGTAAAGAAGCTCTTTCGTTCGCGTTTGTCAGAAGGCATGTCTGTTGAGTCCCATGTGGCACAGATGATTGCTGACATAGATGAGCTAGCTGAGATGGGGATAGTCTTTGAGGCTGAGATTACCATAGATATGGTCCTGCAATCTCTCCCCGACACTTGGAGACAGTTCATCATAAACTATAATTTGATGAACACTGATGATACTCTTGGAGACTTATTGTCGGTCCTCAAGAAGCTGAGAAAGAGCTGCTTAAGGGCAACAAGCGCGAGGCGCACTTTTGCTTCGACATCTCATACGCCGAGGGCTGGGCTCAGGCGACTGGAGGTGTGAAGAAGAAGAAGCATAAAGGAAAGGGCAAGGCAAATCGTCAAGGCTTCTGGGAAGCCTAAGGACAAATCTCAGGATGTTTGCCTCCAGTGCGGCAAGCGGGGTCACTGGAAGCGTGACTGCCGCGAGTACAAGGCGCTCCAGAAGGAGATTAAAGCGGGCAAGGCACCGGCTTCAGGTATGTTTGTTATAGAGATAAACATGACTACTTCTAGTTTAAAAAATTGGATTTTTGATTCTGGTTGTGGTACTCATATATGTACTGATGTGCAGGATCTGCAGATTAGCAGGAGACTGGCCTCAGGGGAGATTGATCTACGCGTTGGAAATGGGGCACCAGTCGCCGTTTTGGCCGTTGGCACTTTTGTTTTAGAGCTGCCCTCGGGGCATGTACTTGAACTTAATGATTGTTATTATGTACCTAGTTTGACTAGGAGTATTATCTCTGTATCTTGTTTGACCCAATGCGGGTACACTTTTGTATTCCGAAACACTGGGTGTTTTGTTTATAAAGATGATTTTGAGATATGTTCTGCTGATGCTAATAATGGTCTTTATATTTTGAATATAAATCATCTCAAACATATAATGTAACAAAAAAAAGGCTCAAACTAAGTAATAAAGATGAAACTTATATGTGGCACTGTCGTCTGGGACACATAAACAAGACTCGCATATCCACACTTTCGAAGAGTGGGTACTTGGACGGATTTGATCCAAATTCATATGACGTCTGCGAATCTTGCTTATTAGGCAAAATGCCTAAATCACCTTTTAGCGGTAAAGGTGTACGCGCCACCGAACTGTTAGCCCTCGTTCATAGTGACGTTTGTGGGCCCATGTCTAGCCAGGCTAGAGGTGGATACGAATACTTCGTAACCTTTACGGATGATGCATCGCGTTATGGTTATGTGTATCTTATGAGACACAAGTCGGAAACTTTTGAGAAATTCAAAGAGTTTCGACACGAAGTTGAAAAACAGACCGGCAAGAGTATAAAGACATTACGGTCGGACCGTGGTGGGAATACTTGAGCAATGAGTTTCTAGATTACTTGAAAGAATATGGCATTCTTTCACAGTGGACTCCTCCTGGAACACCGCAATTAACGGTGTGTCCGAACGGAGAAACCGAACTTTGTTGGACATGGTAAGGTCTATGATGAGTCGCACTGAGCTACCTATTTCCTTCTGGGGATATGCATTAAACAGTGCAATTCTTATTTTGAATAAGGTTCCGTCAAAGTCTGTACAACAGACACCATATGAGATATGGACAGGAAAGAAACCGGGTTTCTCATTCCTGAAGATTTGGGGATGCTGGGCATACGTCAAACGTTTGGAAGGTACCAAACTTGAGCCCAAGTCGGATAAATGCCTATTCGTAGGATATCCTAGGGAAACCAAAGGATATTACTTCTATCACCCACGAGAGAACAAAATATTTGTTGCTCTACATGCGGTTTTCCTTGAGAAGGAATTCCTAAATGCAGTGGTTAGTGGGAAGAAAGTAGAACTCGATGAAAATCGGAGTGATACTGTTCCTGGCATAGAATCCTCAACGGAACAAGAACAGTCCATCCGGGATGAGACTGTACCACAATCTTCTATCACACAAGGACCGCGTAGGTCGGAGAGAGTCAGGATACAACCTGAGAGGTATGGGTTTCTGATCTCACCTCATGTAGATATTAATCTCATTGAGGATACTGAACCGGCTACGTATGAGGAAGCGATACAAGATATCGATTCCGCTTTATGGCAAGAAGCCATGAAGTCTGAAATGGATTCCATGTACACCAACCAAGTTTGGACACTGGTTGATGCACCAGAAGGCGTAAAGCCTATTGGTTGCAAATGGGTCTTCAAGAAGAAGACCGACATGGATGGCAACGTACAAACGTACAAAGCTAGGCTTGTAGCGAAGGGTATCGTCAACGACATGGTGTCGATTACGACGAAACTTTCTCACCCGTTGCCATGATTAAATCCATTCGGATAATGCTTGCTATTGCTGCATATTTCGATTACGAGATATGGCAGATGGACGTTAAAACCGCTTTTCCTTAACGGAAACCTTTTGGAGGATGTTTATATGCAACAGCCTGACGGTTTTATCGTGCCTAACTTGCAAACAAGGTTTGTAAGTTAAATCGGTCCATTTATGGACTGAAGCAAGCATCGCGGTCATGGAACCAACGTTTTGATGAGATCATAAAGAATATGATTTCATTCAAAATGAAGATGATCCTTGTGTATACAAGAAGGTTAGTGGGAGAGCACTTACTTTTATTGTCCTTTATGTTGATGATGTATTGCTTATAGGCAATGACATTCCCATGTTAACATCGGTGAAGGCTTGACTTTCATTAAAATTCTCCATGAAAGATCTGGGAGAAGCAGCCTATATTCTAGGAATAAAGATCTACCAGGATAGATCTAGAAAGCTGCTTGGACTCTCCCAGAGCACGTACATTGACAAAGTGTTGAAAAGATTCAACATGGATCAGTCCAAGAGGGGACTATTACCAGTGTCACATGGCATCACTCTATCTAAGGACATGTGTCCTAAAACTCAGATGAGAGAAACAACATGAGTCGGATACCGTTCGCCTCGGCAGTCGGATCGATCATGTATGCCATGATATGTACGCGACCTGATGTCTCGTATGCTTTGAGCATGTGTAGTCGTTATCAGGCCGATCCAGGTGATGGTCACTGGATGGCAGTTAAGAACATCCTTAAGTATCTTAGACGAACTAAGGATGCTTTCTTAATCTATGGAGATGGAGAACTTGAGGTAACTGGGTATACCGATGCAAGTTTCCAAACCGATAAAGACGACTATAAGTCGCAATCCGGGTACATAGTTTGTTTGAATACGGAGCAGTGAGCTGGAAATCTTCCAAGCAAGATACTGTTGCCGATTCAACAACAGAAGCGGAGTACATTGCTGCAGCCGAAGCAGCAAAGGAAGCAGTTTGGATCCGAAAATTCCTAATTGGATTAGGAGTAGTTCCGTTAGCAGCTGACCCCGTTCCATTGTATTGTGACAATAACGGGGCTATAGCGCAGGCTAAGGAACCGCGGTCTCATCAACGATCCAAGCATGTTCTTCGACGTTTCCATCTGATACGTGAGATCATACATCGTGGCGATGTGAAGATCGAGAAGGTCGCATCAGATGACAACATTGCAGATCCCTGACGAAAGCTATTTCACAGCAGAAGTTTGAGAGACATATACATAGTTCAGGTGTTAGATGCTTGAGTGACTGGCTATAGGCCAAGTGGGAGATTGTTAGACATTATGACCCATAGCGTCACTGTTTGTAAAAGACATTGTGTTTTTGTACTAAATTAACTATGTAGTAATGAAATTGCCTTTTACCATTTTGTAATTAATTTACTTTGATATGAAATGGTAGAAGTCCTTATGATTAGTTCGGATTGAGATGATATGAGACAGTATCAATCCATAAAGGTTTAATCATTAAATATCTCTAGTCGTAGTATTATCGAGACTGGACATCGATAATGCGGAATAGACTAGTATTGCACTTGTGCGCGTTGTGAGGGCATAACGGCACAGTTCTCATATGTTTAAGTATTGGATACTTATGCAAGTGCGATAGGAGGTTGTGTTTTACCGATGGTACGGAAAATAGCTTCGCTCTGGATAGACCCCGCGGAATCCCATTGGTAGTATGTATATGTGTTTATGGGAGTCCGCTTCAGGGTAGGTGTATTTGGTCTTAACCTGAGACTTGCATCGCTAGTACTTGCGACAATCGGTAAACTTTCATTTTGGTCGTCCAGGGCTTTAACAGGTTCTGTGTGCGCCTCTTCTAGGTTTATTGAGAATCGTAGTGTATTGGATGTGATGTCAAGATGGGAGTATCACTTCAGACATATGGAGATGATGATCACGCAGGGATTCAGACTAGTTCTCTATAGTGTTGCAACCATCGTGATAATATGACAAGGTCATGATTATCCGATTCAAAGAGACTAGTTGCTTGATATCCGATATGTGCTTCATACGGGGCAGACACTATTCCAGCCCCAGGCCTTGCACGTGACATCAGATACTGGATCGCGATACGCAATACGACGTATACTACGCCTGACATAGATTATATATTCCAATAAGAATATTTCTGGAGAATTGGGTAGGCACGGTGCTTTGCTAGAAGCCAACCATGTCTTGTAAATCGGTAAGCACGTAGTACGAGGTACTCACTTTATCGGATAGTCCGATAACCGGATTTACTGCCAACATATCCAGAGATCTCTTGGGTCGCTTCCCAAAGATTCACCGATGACAGTTGACTTAAAATATAATTAATCTAGGATTAATTTAGAGAGAGAAAATTAATCTGGGATTAATTGGGGCTTTATTTAATCTGGGATTAAATGTGTTCAGTAGAGAGAGAACGCGATTAATTTGGAATTAATCGGTAAAATAAATTTAATAGTTAAATTTGATTTTTCTATTTATCTATTTAAATGGGCTAAAATTAATATATCGGATATATTAATACGAATTGGATTTCGTTACGAAATTAAAGTCGAACTTTAATACGAACGAACGAGTTAATTTAGAATTAATTCGTAAACGACGATCGTAATATATTTGCGAGGCATCGATATTTAATTAAATTAGATTTAATTATTTAACGACGGAAGTTCGTTTAATCGGATTAAACGAACCGAGCCACGACAAATGTTCGTAGAGATATTTGAATTTTGAATTCAAATATGTGGGAGTGCCCACACTGTCACGTGGTAGGTGGTGTGGTAGTTGGCATTTATTGCCAAGCCACCACCACAATCACTCAACCACCTAGTTTTGGCTTTTTGAAATACCATTTAACCATCCTACCAAGTTTAGGTAAAAGGTGAAAAAGGGTTTTACCAAAAGGTTAATAACAAAAAGCAAATCTCTACACTTGTTACACAAGACAGTATTCACAAGTTGAAAAATGAAAACCCTAGTTCTTGGAGACCCTTGGGCGTGAGCCACCTTCATCTCTTCACTTGGATTTTGTTAATCAAATCAACAAGCTAGCACTTAAGCAAGTCAACAAAGGTGATAGGGAAACATCTCAAAAGCTTGGAAACATCAAAAAGGTTGGATCTTGGAGATCATCCTCTCAAAATTTTAAAGCTCTATCCACTCATTGTAAGTTTATTCCGCACCTTATAATGATCTTATTATATGTTTTTCATGCTTATTAGATCCTATGAATGTTCTAGGAACACTAACAATTCTGAGGGGGTCTAATCCAGAGCGAAGCTATTTCCCGTACCATCGGTGAAAACCAACCTCCTATTACACTTGCATGAGTATCATATACTCAAACATATGAGAAATTTGCCGTTGTGCCCTCAAAACACGCACAAGTGCAATACTAGTCTTTTACGTATTTATCGATGTCCAATCTCGATAATACTCTGACTAGGGATATTTAATGATTTATCCTTCGTGGACTGATACTGTCTCATATCATTCTCAGTCCAGGAACAAATCATATGGACCTCCTATCATTTATATATCTAGGTGATCTAATCACAAATGATAAGAGTGCAATCTCTTTGTCACATAGTTAATTTGTACAACAACATCATGATCTGTACAAATAGTGACGCTATGGGTCATAATTGTCCAACAATCTCCCACCTGGCCTATAGCCAGTCACTCGAGTGTTTTACACCCGAACTATGTACGGTTGGCTCAAATTACTGAGAAAAGGTTTTCGTCAGCGGATTTTCATAATTATCGTCTGATGTGATTTATTCGATCATCACATCGCCACGATGTATGATCCGAATGAATCAGATGAATATCGAAGTATGTATATGGATCGTTGATGAGACCATTAATTCTTTAGCATGTGATGTAGCCCAGCTCAACTGCTAAAAGAACCATATCTAATCTAATTAGATATTTATCGACCCCAGAAGGCTTCTATTGCTGCCTCAACTGCAGCAATTACCCGCATTTGTTGTTTACACGGTAACAGTATCTTGCTAGGAAGACTTCCAGCTCACTGTACCGTTATTCAAACTGTATAGTACCGTTTGCGACTTTCAGTCATCTTTTTCGGTTAAGAAACTTGCTACAGTAATCCCAGTCACTTCAAGTTCTCCATTTCCATGGACTAATACAGCATCCTTAGTTCTCTAAGATACTAACGGATGTTCTTAACATCAATCCAGTGACTATCACTTGGATTGGCCTGATTGTGAATCCATATGCTCAAAGCGTATGAGACATCAGGTTGCGTACATTTTTCAATGTACGATTCCACGGAGAGTATTCGAAAGCCAAGCTTTCACCGATTATTATTTTATGGGAATTTCATTTCCAAGAAATGAAATATTATCATTATTTTATAGGACAGTCACTGTCAGTGCGCTCCCACTAACCCTCTTATATACACAAGAATCTTTTCGTTTTGAATTAAATCATAAGCCATTATGATTACATCAAAACGATAATTCCAAGAACCTATGCTTGCATCAATCCAAACATGGATCGAATAACTTGCAAACCTTGTTTGCTAGTTTAGGTACGAAAAAACCGCCAGGACGTTATAAATATCCTCCAAAAGGTTTCCTTTTCAAGAAAGCGATTTTCTCGTAAAGCTGACATATTTACCGTGGCAAGCATTGTCCAAATGGATTTACCGTGGCAAGCATTGTCCAAATGGATTTACCGTGGCAACAGGTAAAATGTTGAATCGTAAACAACACAATGTTGATAACGATACCTTTCCGCTAAAAGCCTAGCTTTATACGTTGGTACGTTGCCTTCCATGTATGTCTTCCTTGAAGACTTATAAAGTACCAGTAGGCACAATGCCTTGCGGTACATCAACTAGTGTCCAAACTTGTTGATATACATGGAATCCATTTCGGATATCATGACACTTTGTCATAATAGGGAGTCGATACCTTGTATCACTTCCTTATACGTAATCAGTTGGTATACCTCAAAAGATAGACATCTTTACGAGGTGAGATCAGAAACCCATACCCCAGGTTGTTTTCTGACTCTCTCCGACTTACGCGGTTCTTGTGTATTCGAAGATTATTGGAATAGTTTCATCATTGATGAACTATTTGTGTTCCATTAAGGATTCGGTGCCATGAATAGTATTACTCCGATTTTCATCGAGTTTTACTATCCTCTCACTTACCACTGCATATCGGTATTCCTCTTAGGAAAACCGCATGGTAAGCAACAATCTAATTGTTCTCTGGTGAGATGTATAAGTACAATACTTATGGTATCCCTAGGATAACCTACATTTGGCACTCATCCAATTTGGGTTCTTGTTTGGTATCATCCAAACGTATGCCTAGCATACCCAAATCTAACAGGAATGTGAAACCCGGTTTCTTTCCCGTTCATATCTAATATGTTATCTGTCAAACAGATTTTATGGAACCTTATTCAAAATAAGTTCTGCACTGTTTAGCGCTTATCCGTTGAAGGAAATGGTAGCTCAGAGCGACTCGTGATTAACCTTATCATGTCTAACAAAATTCGGTTAATCCTGTTCGGACACACCGTCAAACTGACGTGTTCCGGGAGGAGTCCTCTTTGAAAGAATACTATACTCTTTCAAGTATACGAGAAACTTATTGCTTAAGTATTTTCCATTACGGTCTTACCGTGACGGTTTAATACTTTAGCCTATCTGTTTGTCTATTTCGTGTCGAAACTGTGAAAGTTTCCGATTTGTGTTTCAAAAGAAACACATAACCATACGCGATGCCACATCCGTAAAGGTCACGAAATATTCATATCCACATCTAGCCTAGCTAGACATGGGCCCAATTGCTTCACTATGAACTAGGACTAACAGATCGGTGGCTTTGGCACTTTTACCAAGTAAATAGAGTTTTAGGCACTTTGCCCAATAAACTAGATTCGTAGACTTTATTTGATTGGAATCAAATCAGTCCTAGTACCCACTCTTCGAAAGTGTGGATATACGATTCTTGTTTAATAGTGTCTCTGACAACATTGCCACTATTAAGTTTCTCCTGATCAAATCAGTTTGAGCTATTTGTTTGTCATGTTATATATTTGAGATTTAATTTATATTCGAAATATAAATTCTGTTATTCACATCTAATGTGTTTATCTCAATATCATCTTTATATAATAAAACATTTTAGTGTTCTAAAATATAAAGGTTCAATCCGCAACGGATTAAACACTGATATAAAGATAATTTTCCTAGTCAAACTAGTTACATTATAACAGTTTCCTAATTTACGTACATACCCAAAGGGTAGTTCCTAAACTTAGGCATCTACGGTCAAAACAGCGACTTTCGTCCCGTTTCCGATTCGCAGATTAATCTCTATTGAAGTCAGTATCCTGTTCAAAACGGATTCTAAAATCAATACATATTTATGTACCACACTAAGTATTTAAATCTAATTTTAATACTAGTAGTGAACATAATTATGACAAACATATTTGAAGTCAGAGCCTTGCTCGTTTTCAATCCCTTCTTGGGATATGTCCTTTTATCTTCCTAGAAGATTATAATGATTTTGCCTTTGCCTGTTTCAACACTCCAGAATCACTTTGGCCAAGCCTTGGCCTTCTAGAATATCGAAGTAAGGTGCGCCTTGCGCTATCTGCCTTATTGCAAACTTTTACTTTGTCTCCTTGAGAATAGTCATTAACTCTCCAAGAGTTTATTATTGCAATTTGTTTACTTCTAAAATATAAGTATAGATTTATAAAGATCCTTCAATTTCAATATCATACTTTAAGAATCTAATTCTTAGTTCTGATAAAGAAATTAAGGAGTCTATATGACAAGTATAATGGATTAAACACTAAAGTTATCATTACATGAATATTCCAAATATCATGTTCTACTTATTTGCTTAACTCGGGGCTTAGGCATAATATATTATTTTATCAAATAAAATAACTTATTATTTTTCCAGGACCATCCTGAAATAATTCACAATTTGAAAAATTATAGTCGTTTAAATACATTTTCACCCAGGATTATGTTTTAAACACTAATCTTTTATTTTATCTTGATTCTAATAGTCCAACTATTTAATCAACGATTTGTGGTACTATATATTATATTGATTATTATAGTCCAACTATACAATCAAATATAATTTAAATTAATTAACCTCAATTACATTGATTACTATAATCCATTTATAAAATCAACTGTAAATCGAAATTAATTAATTCAAATATATTGATTATTATAATCCAATTATATAATCAATTATAATACAGTCCAACTGCTTATAAAAACAACAATTTAAATATTAGTCCAACTAACATTTAATTGATTTGACGAAATATTTGTTTGAGCGCGTATGGCGAGTAATTGAACGAATATTGCGAATTCAATTCTTGCCTCCCACTAATTTTCGGCGAGCCTCTAACCCTCTGTCGAGTACTCGGGAAATCGTGTTTCCTAGTGGGCTAGGATCCCGTTAAATATCACACAATCTTGACTTTGGCCAACAAATTGTATGATAATTAACTAGGTAGATCTCTAAGATCAATTGGATCCAATCCAATTCCTAGATCCGGTAGGGGGACATCCAAGTCCGAAACATATATCTTATATATGCCAATACATCCAATGTATTACCTAACCTTTTTCCTCTGAATCTACTAAGCCTTGGCTTTGGCACAACAAACTTAGTGATCCCAGTCAAGCGCGACCCATTGACCATGGAAAGCTTCGTAATCAATGTCGATGGACAAGAAGTGGTCTTGACTTTGGCCAACAAACCACAACTTGGACAAGACACTGATATGGAACAAAGCCTTCGTGATTCAAACACATCTTTGACAGACAAAGGCCTTGACTTTGGCCAAAAAACCAATGCAGTCTCGGATCTTGAGTGAGAATCACTCAATGGAAGGAAAGACGCTTAATATTGTTTGAGGATTTTTCGCGTGCAAATTGACAACCAATTTATTATCTTTGTTAAGGTCTTATCATCATACACCCTTAAACATGCATTCTAAATACATAATAAAGCACATATGTAAAATAATAATGATATGCGGATGGATATTTTACATTGATCCTAGATCAATCTCTCTCTTTCTCTCTCCAGCTAGCACTTGTATTTACTTCTAACCCGTTACACTACACTTCTAAAGAAACCTCATTTACATTGAGGGGAATAAGTGAGAAGAGAATACAAAGAAATAGGAGATAAGGCTGGACACGCAGGTCCAATTAATAAATCAAATTTATTACAATTTCCAAAATTGCCCCACCCGACTAATATCCATCTGATATACATTATTCATGCATTACAACCATGTATTCACACAAGCATGTTATCAATCAATCTAATCAAATTAATTAATCTGATAATTAGTGATCATCTAATGTTCAAACAATGATTTGATTTTGTTCGAGTCAAACTCGTTTTACGAACACGTACTCAAAGTACGAATTCTCGAATTAAATTAAATTACATAATTAAATCCAATTTAATACGCATTTAATTCTTATTCTTTATTTAATCCAAATTAAATATTACACTTTATAAATAAACCTTTACGACTTAAATTCCGAATTTAATCGTTACGGGTCTCAAAGCCCAATTAATATCCAATATTAATTTAATTAAAGTCCAATGGGCTTTTAATTAATTTATTCAAGGCGTGGACTTTTGGTCAACTCGGGTCAAACCGAATAACCAAAATCCAATCCTGGAGTTACCCCATAAGCCCATAAAATAATTTAGGCCCATTAGGCGCAATTAAACTTTAAAGGTCCATTTCGTCGCATTTGGGCTTTTTGGATGCGGTTTTGGGCCTAATTGGATCCAACCAATTTTGCCTAAACCCAACTTTGTACAACAAAGCCCAATAAGCCCAATAACAACATTTAAAAGCCCAAATCCAATTTAAGCCCAATAATTAAATTACAAAAAATTCCAAATTCCCAATTTAATTAGTGAAAGTGCATAACATTATTAATTACCCAAATCAATATTTCCAAAACACCAAATTTGTCCAATTAATCATGCTTATCATCAATAAATCATGTCCAACATAATTTGATCAAAATCAAACCCAATTAACACATGCTATAGTCTCGGCCAAAGGGGAAAAATATGCCCAAATCAAATTCAATCCAATTGAACCAAATTAAACATAAATTCAACATCCACAAATGATTTCCAACACATCCAATGTTCAAAAAATCAAAAAACCAAGACATTAGGGAGCTAACCATTTTCGGCCACAATAAGCAAATTGGGGAAAATCAATCCAATTAATTTTTCAACAAATTGATTACATATAACTCTAAGTTATCCATATACAAGCATATTTAAACAAACAATTTGTCAAAAACATGCTTAAATCAAAAAGCCCCAAATTTAGTTAAGAACCCTAATTTTCGTTTCATGCTCAAATGGCTCAAGATACCATTGTTTGGGTTTCAATCAAGGGTCCCAAGATCATAGATTAAGCATGAAAAAAATATGAATACACATCAAAGGAGGTGCGAAAAAACTCACATTGATCGGTTGGATGCTCCGAAGACAAAAAACCGAACTGCTCCTCATTGCTCGGCAGTGGGCTGCTCAGTGGTGGACTGAGCAGTGGCTCTCACGGCAGTGGGTGGATCTCCTCCATGAAGAATCGGCCATGGACTCCATTAAAGCTCCAAGCTTTGTTGATAATCTTCCATGCTCACGAACTCACTTCCCTATCACCTTAGGATGTCTCCTAGAGTGTGCTAGCACTAAGATCTTGCAACAAAATCATTTTACTTCTCCATTTTGCTCGGTCAAAAACAGAAAAATAAAGGAAGAAACGGTCCAAGACTGAGAGAGAAGAGAGAAGATTTTGGCTCCAAAAGGCCCTAATACCGTAAAAGAGAGAGAGAATAATTGAAAAAGAAAAAAGTGAAAGGTTTATATAATTTCCAAAATATAATAAATCATTTACCTTTTTTCAATTTCAAAAAGCAAACATTTAATGCTTTCTTTCAATCACATCAACTGACATCAATCCCTCAAATGTCACATCACTCAAAGTGACATGTGATTTGACGATTGATGTGACTAATGATTTGACGCTTGATTTGACTTGCGTGCCGCACTCGAATTCGAAATGCGAATGCGCTCGCAAACAATCACGGGCTCGGGTTCGCTAATTCCAAATTAACGAATATTTCGTTGCGTCGTAATTAAACGATTACGCCTAGCGAAATCACTATTCACATCGCTAACGAATTAATTCTAAATTAATTCGTTCGCCCGAATTAAAATCTAAATTTAATTCCGCGTCGAAATCCAATTTCGTTTAATATATCAAATATATTAATTAACCGATTAATTCCTAATTAATCGTTTTCTCTCTTTCTATGATATCTTATCCCAGATAAAATATCTACGTGCGAGTCATACGTCATCGGTGAATCTTCGGGGAGCGACCCATGAGATCCTCAGATATGTTGGAAGTAAATCGGGTCGTCGGACTATCCGAACACGTAAGTACCTCGTACTACGTTTATACCGATTCACAAGACAATGTTGGCTTCTAGCAAAGCGCCATGCCTACCCAATTCTCCGGAAACATGCTTACATGAATAAGCGATCTATATCAGGCGTAGTATACGTGGTATTGCGTATTTCGATCCAGTATCGGATGATCACGTGCTAGGCCTGGGGCTGGAACCGTGTCTACCTCGTACGAAGTACATGTCGGATCTCTGGTAACTAGTCTCTATATCGGATAACTATGACCTAGTCATATTATCCTGATGACTGCAGTACTTAAGAGAACCAGTACCGTATCCTACGTGACCATCAACTCCATATGACTGGAGTGACACTTCCGTCTTGACATCACACCCAACACACTACGATTCTCAATATACCCAGTATTGGCGTACACAGAACCTGTTGAAGCCCTGGACGACCTCAACCAAAGTATATTGATTGTCGCAAGTATTAGCGGTGCAAGTCTCAAGTTAAGACCAAATACACCTACCCTGATTTCGGACTTCCATAGACACATAGTCATACTACCAATGGAATTCTGAGGGGGTCTAATCCAGAGCGAAGCTGTTTCCCGTACCATCGGTGAAACACAACCTCCTATTACACTTGCATGAGTATCATATACCCAAACATATGAGAACTATGCCGTTGTGCCCTCAGAACACGCACAAGTTCAATACTAGTCTTTTACGTATTTATCGATGTCCAATCTCGATAATACTCTGACTATGGATATTTAATGATTTATCCTTCGTGGACTGATATTGTCTCATATCATTCTCAGTCCAGGAACAAATCATATGGACCTCCTATCATTTATATAACTAGGTGATCTAATCACAAATGATAAGAGTGCAATCTCTTTGTCACATAGTTAATTTGTACAACAACACCATGATCTGTACAAATAGTGACGTTATGGGTCATAATTGTCCAACAATCTTATCATAAAATATTTCTTTCTAGAAAATATTTTCTAATTAAATATTTCCCTGAAATCCATTTTATCTTAAAACCTTTCTCTTTGAAAACGTCATCTGAAAACATTTTGTAAAATAGCTTATCTGAAAACCTTTATCTCTGTCCCCTAGCTACTTTTTTGAAAAAAAAAAACTCGGTACCTAGGCGCGTTACGTATCGTCGTCCCCTAAATACTTCTTTGTAGATCTCGGTATTTTGGGGTGTTATGTATTGTCGTTCCCCAACATACCATAATATTGGGAACGCGGAGACGTTACGTATCGCTGTCCCCTAGTCCCGAATATGTACTCTAAACTGGGGTGGCTAAGGGTGTTACATATCGTCGTCCCCCTAATCCTGAATCTGTATCACCATGTGCACATGGTCATCTAAATCTGTCAATTACATATATATAAATATATACAACGATTGGGATTCGGACATCTCCCTCGACATCACCATACATACCAGGATTTGGCTATCGCCCCGCATTCACTTGCATATCTGCATCTTAGCAAAACTCTATAGTAAAACTGCGTCTCAAAACGTCCAAAATGTTTTAACTCGTCAAAAATCATATCAAATCATTAGAACTATCTCAAATGTCAAACTCATCTCAAATCATTGTAAAATGTCTCAAAACATCAAAATTATCTCAAATCATCGAAATCGTATCAAAATCCTCAAAATCATCTCAAGCCATTAAAATCATCTCAAAATCATCATAATCATCTCAAAATGTCAAAATCATTTCAAAATAATCAAAACTCAAAACATGATTAGAGCATTGCAAATGTCTCACACAAAACATATTTCAAGTATTATTAATATATTCGTAATATCGTAAATGAAACAATGTTCAAAATATTTCAAATATAACTTCAGAAATCAATCAGAAAGGTTGCACAACGAGTCTACAATTAATCACGTTTCGTTAAAACTTGTAACGTTAAGAGTTTAAAAGATCTTACAAACAAATAAATATGTCATGCAAGAGTGATGAATCCCAACAGGAAATTTGAAGTTTTAGGATTCCTACGAATTTAATAGAGTTCAAATTGAAATTTCATAAGTCGGAGGATCGCAAAATCAATTTTGTTTATTCAGGATAACATATTACTGCACAAGCTTACATAGTATCTCAAGAATTTCTTCAAGGTTAGAGCTTCTTCTTCTTACTAGTGCTTGCTTCAAAGCTGAATTTTTCTTTCTCCAAGCTGACTTTTTCTCCCTTTGATTCTCTAGAATTTCCGCAGTCAAGAAATGGGATCAGTTTTATGATGCGTTTACGTACTCGAAATCGGAATGAGATGAAATCGGAATGAAATGGAATCGGAATGAGCTGGAATGAGAATGATAAATCAGAATCAGAATAAGTTATTTACTTAACTGTAAGAATCAGAATCAGAATGAAGCAGTATTACCATTGATGTGTTTACTTAGTCCAGTAATCGGAATGAATTGTTAAAAAGTTACAAAAATACCCTTAGTTATAATTATATATTAATCTATTATATATTAATTATTATTAGTTTTTGATGTATTAAATTACTAAATGTTAAATTATTCTTTTATTAAAATATTAAATATTATTTTATTATTAATTATTGATTAATAGTTTTTATTTTTTATTTATTATTTAAGTATTAATTAATTATTAAGTATTAAATTACTAAATATTATATTATTCTTTTATTAAATTATTATTTTATTAAAATGTTAAATATTATTTTATTAAAATAGTAAATATTATTTTTTATTAATTATTGATTAATTATTAATTATTAATACATTTTATTAATTATTTATAAATTAATATTAATTAATTATTTTAGGGATAATATTGTAATTTTCCATTAATAATGGGAATGAGAATCTCATTCCCACGGGTCTCATTCCTCATTCCCAAATTTGTGGGCCCCACTCCCATTCTCATTTCCATTTTTATTCAATTTTATGAAGTAAACAATATTATTGGAAATGATTCTCATTCCTCCATTCCCATTACCCTTAAGTAAACACACCATTAATGTTTTATGGCTATTCTTCATTTTTATAGAAATTTAAAGAAATTTTTTAGAATTCTAACACATGGTCAAATTTGATGGCTCTTTTGGGCTTGATTGTTATTTCCTTTGCTTGGCCCAATTTACCGTTAATTTGGTTTAATTCTAATTTGGCCCATTATATTTATTTGAAAATTTACTAATTTGCTATGTATTTTTCCTTTACTAATCTTCTTGCTAAATTTGTCTTGTAATTTATTAAGATGAAAAATTTATTACAAAATATATTTGATCGTTACATTTAATATAAAAAAAAAAAATTATAGTTGTTTTATGTGAAATTACAATGGAATTGGTGGTGAAGTTAGAATTTTATTTATGAAAAATTTACAAAGTTATTAGTGTAATTATATTGTCATAAAAATTAGGAGTAAATGGACCTATCTGATGCAAATGAAAAATCTAGGTCCTTATTTGATAAAATATAAAACACAAGGGACTCAAGTATTATTCACATCAGATGGGGGATGTGTCAGAGCATTTGTGGGCTTATTTAGAATATTTGTAAATAAAGATCAAGAAGAGCCCAAGCCCATAAAAAATTATCTAAAATGAAACCCTAGAAACAAAACCTAACTATAAAAGGACCCCTCTCAGTCTCAGCTACCAAACATTCACCACCTTGATCTTCCTGTAGAGAGAGAAAAGAAACAAGTGACTGAAAATGCCGGCTGGTCACGGTGTGAGGTCCCGAACAAGGGATTTGTTCGCTCGCGGTTTCAGAAAGAAGGGGTACATCCCTTTGTCGACTTACTTGAAAACCTACAGAGTCGGCGACTACGTTGACGTCAAAGTTAACGGCGCCATTCACAAAGGTATGCCTCACAAGTTCTACCATGGCCGTACCGGCCGTGTGTGGAACGTCACCAAGCGTGCCATCGGCGTCGAGGTTAACAAGCAGGTCTGTTGTTTTTTTTTTTTTAAAAAAATAAATTGTTTATTGAATAGTGTTTGGTTGTTGGAGAAAAAAATGGTTCCTTTGGATCTGGAATTGGGTTAATTAGTTTTTGTAGATTAGGGTTTATTTTGATTTTGTGGATAATGTTTCTATTTCGGACCTAGGGTTTGTTGATTTGATGTATTTGGTGTTATTCACAGATATGATTTAATGTTTCTAGTTCTCTATTGGTTGATTTATATATTTAGTTTCAATATTTAATGTGTAAGGAATATTGGAGTAACTGTGCACTTTGTAATTGTTGATATGATAAGATCAATTATAATCTTTATGTATATCTGTTTTCAGTGCTAACTAGGTAGAATTTTTCCATGATATTTATTTTTTGACAGATTCTCAAGTGTTATTAGGTTTGGTAGGGTTGATTATTTGGAGATATTTGTCTCAAAACAACATTATGATGTCTTGCATATGAGTTTTTTTTTTTTTTTTTTTTATGCTACTGGTCGTTTTAGTGGGAACTGTTGTGTTAAATAAGTATATCGTGTTTCCCAATGAGACTTTCATTGTTTAAGGTATGTTGAAACCAATTCTTCAAAATGTTGTTAGTTTAAATGTTCATCTTATCATGGTGATGGCATGTTGGTGAAATGTTTCAGAAATGAATTGATTTACATATTCTGAATGGGCAAAGTTTTTTTCTTTTGTGCCAATTATTTTAAGTCTACTTATACTCTTTTTTAACACCTGTTAGTAAATTTGTATTGCTGACCTACATAGTGACTAGGAATTGGTTGTGACTTGCATGAATTGATTGCGGTTTTCCGCATGATACACTTATTTTAATGTTGGTAACTGAACTATGCTGAATATGCATGTCTCCAGGTCGGTAACAGAATAATCAAGAAAAGGATTCATGTACGAGTGGAGCATGTGCAGCCTTCAAGGTGTGCTGAGGAGTTCAAGTTGAGGAAGAAGAAGAATGATGAGCTCAAGGCTGAAGCTAAGGCAAGAGGTGAAGTCATCAGTACAAAGAGGCAGCCAAAGGGACCTAAACCAGGTTTCATGGTGGAATGTGCAACATTGGAAACTGTCACTCCCATTCCTTATGATGTCGTCAACGATCTTAAGGGTGGTTACTAGGTTATATTTTTGGTTTTGTTCTTGCTTTTTGTTACTTGTTGCAAACTTCTGTGGACATGGGTGTGGCCATTTTATTTGGATGTATTTCCATCCATATTAGTTTTGTTTTTGGAGATGAACTGCAGTAGCAGAGATGTTTATTTTTAATGGATTTTATATTAGAAACAAGAGATGTTTTTCAATGCTAAGTTGTAATCATGTGATGCCTAAATGTTTCCTCAGCTGAGACATTACTGCTTCTAAAGGCTTAATCCCCTAAGATTAGAATATCTTCACGTCGATTTTATAAGCTATCGCAGTAACAAAACTGGTGTTGGCTTTCCCCACATCTGTTTTGAAAGTTTATAGAAGCATGATTCCCTTTAACCCTTATAAAATATTCAAGCTTATAAGCTTATTTGGGTAGAAACTTGATTTGCGCAGCAATGAATTTTATTTATTTGAAAGATGATATGCATTCATAGATTAAAAATTACACAGGAAAGTCCTCCCAACAACCGTTGCTATACCCAGACAGAGCAAGTCTAACTAAGTTGAATTACAAATTCTAGGTTTAAATTGAACCACAACATTACCTAGCTTAACATTTGCTTCTTGGATAGATGTACACCAGAGTTACTAACACCACCCAGAATAGATGTACACCAGAGTTACTAACACCACCCATGAATATAAGTACATCGGAGAGATTGACATCACTTCGGAGTGAAAGTACGTCGTTGTAACTGACATCAGCTCTGAATTAAAGTACATCGGAGTGAGTGACATCATTTCAAGACCGAAATGACTGACATCACTCCGGAATGGATGTACACCGGAGTGATGATCACTCTGGAATGAAAGTATACTGGAGTGACTGACATATCTTCGTAATGCATACCGGAGTGACTAACCTTACTCTATAATGAAAGTAAACTAGAGTGACTGTCATCACTTTGAAAAGAAAGTAAACTGAAGTGAATGACATCGACCTGAATGAAAGTACATCGGAGCGATAATCACTCTGGAATGAAATCACATCGGAGTGATGATCACTCTGAAATAGAAGTGCACCGAAGTGATAATTACTCCAGAAGGGAAGTACATCGGAGTTATGGTCACTCTGGAATGTAAGTACATAGAAGTTATTATCACTCCGGAATATAAGGACATCAGAGTGATGGTCACTCCGGAATAGTGGGCCCACTGAAGTCTCTTTGGAATGATGCTTACTCTGAAATGGAAGTACATCGGAGTTATGATCATTCCGTAATGGATATCCACCGAAGTGATGATCACTTTGGAACGAATGAACACTAGAATGCACTTTCATCATAGAGTGAACGTGTATCGGAGTTATGATCACTCTGTAATAGATGTCCATCGAAGTGAAATACACTAGAGTGATGATCACTTTGGAATGAATATGCACTATAGTGCACTTTCATTCCGGAGTGAACGTTGCACCGGAGTGATGATCACTCTAAAATGGAAGTGCACCAGAGTGATTATCACTCTGGAATGGAAATGTACTAGAGTGATAATCACTCTAGAATGAAAGGACATCAGAGTGATCTCCGGAATGAATGTGCACCGAAATGATGATCACTCCCGAATAAAAATACGTTAGAGTGCACTTTCATTCCAGAGTGAATGTGCACTGGAAAGATGATCAATCTGAAATGAAAATCTATCAAAGTGATGATTATTTAATAATAGAAGTACACCAAAGTGATGATCACTCCTGAAAGACAGTGCATTGTAGTGACGATCATTTTGAAATAAAAGTACTCCAGATGACACTTTCATTTCAGAATAGAAGTACACCGGAGTGATTGAAATCACCTTGGAATGGAAGTATATCATAATGATGATCACTTCAGAATTGAAATGCATCGGAGTGATGATCACTCCTGAAAGAAAGTGTGATGTAGTAACGATCACTCTGGAATGAAAATAATCTGAAGTGCACTTTCATTTCGGAATGGAAATACACCGGAGTGACTGACATCACCTTTGAATGGAAGTACACACGAGTGATGATCACTCTGGAGTGAAAGTGCACCAGAGTAGGGGTGGGCGCGGTTCGGTTTGGTTCGGTTTTTGCTAAAAACCGAACCAAACCATATTTTACGGTTCGGATTTTTTACCTCTCAAACCAAACCATTAATAACGGTTTGGTTCGGATTGAAAAATTTTTAAATCAGCGGTTTACGGATTGGTTCGGTTCGGTTTACGGATTATTATATTTAAAATAACTTTTCTTACACTTAAGTGAAGACAAAAAAAAATAGTCTATCCAACAAATATTATGAAGTACTAGGGTGTAAGCTGTGACTTCAGGGAACACATGCACTCCATTAAGGATTGAAAAATGAGGCACAATTAATTCTTGTATTTTTAAAAAATTACCTTAATGCTACCATCATTCTAATTAAGAGACAAATTCAACATCTTACTTTCAAGAATAATGATGCTATCATAAAATAAAAAATTTAAGAATAAAAGTATTAACAAATAAATTGAAGAATAAAAGTATTAACAAAAAATTTAAGAATAAAATTATTAACATACTAATTAAAAGAAAACATATAATAAAATTAAAAGAAAAATATAAATTTTTTTTTATAAAAATATATAATTTTTTTAATTATAACGGTTCGGTTCGGTTTAACAGGTGCGGTTCGGATTAACTCCTGAACCGAACCGTAAACCGTTTGGGGTGGGCCAATCCGAACCGCAAACCGAACCGTTAGAAAAAAAACCGTAAATTCGGTCCGGTTTGGTTCGGTTTGCGGTTTGGTTCGGTTCGGTCGGTTTTTTTGCCCACCCCTACACCAGAGTGTCTGACATCACTTCGGAATGGAAGTATACTCGAGTGATGATCACTCTGGAATAAAAATACACCAGAGTGGATGACATCTCGGTATCTCATATGGTTTCATAATTCTAGGAATTGACTCGACAACTGATACATGCCTCAACGGAGCCATTTTACAAATATTTTCTCATGGGTTTATTGGTGCTGCACTTTTTACAAAGTCAACATATCTCAATAATACAAAATAGTATTTATGGCTCCACAAATAATTGAAGGTAGTTCTAGATCGGAATAAATGTACACCGGAGTTACCGACACCACTCCGGAATAGAAGTACTAGGAGAGATAAACTGATGGAGTTAGTGCTTGGAGTGTCAATCTGATATGTATATTTTATTATTTATTAATAAAATAACAATATTTTTCATTTCATACCTTATAACGGTATTGTCATTATGCGTATTAGATTGATGTATAGATATGCTGAGAATGGCATCGACCTTACAATAGTCTTGACACTAGGTGTAAACTATTCTTAAAGTAAAATATTCCAAATCGTTGGTTTTGGAATACGGTCGAATTCCTATAACCTAGAAGACTAGCACATGTCGTATATTGGAATTGGAGTTCCAATGGTTTAACTGGATGTACCATGAGTTTTGGAAACTCGTATAGACATGTGGGTATTCATTGAAGTGAATACTGAATAACTCACAGGCGATTCATATGGAAGTACACACCACCATCAATAGGAATCTCCTCGAGTCGAGTAGCATATGTAATCCTTTGACTATAGGATAATATTGATTTTGTGTGAGATCCTCCACACTTTGATGCCATGTATGTCAGAAACCTTTCATGTTCTGGCCTCTAGATGTTCGTTGGGTGTGGACTGATGCACTCAGTAATCAAATACGAAGCAAGATAGGATCTGTCGGTCTGAATGTGTACCATAAGGGGTTTAGGTATCCATGTGAGTAAAGTCACAATTTTTAAATACTTTGGCCAAAGCCGATCACCTAGTGTGGATCTCATCAGTTCTAACGAATCGTGGACATGTCGAAATGAGATGTGCGCCTTGGAAACTTGACGGTGTATTCTATGTTTCCTAAGCATAACTCGGATATCCTACGACGGAGGGATTGTTAAACATATGTGATGACATCGACTTGTATAGTTCAGAAAGGTCGTTTGTGTTCTTCGCGAATTTGGAGGTGGCCGAATTGTGTACATTAGGGGTGTTCGCGGTGCGGTTCGGGGCGGTTTTTTCATTTTTTACTTCAAACAGCTCGGGTTGGCGGTTTGGGAAATTAGAAAACGAAACCGCAAATTTGATAAGGAAAACCGCGGCGGTTCGGGTTGGCGGTTTAGCGGTTTGGGCGGTTTGGGTCGGCGGTTTGGATTATAAAATTTTTAAGAAAATTTTGTGTGTTTTCACATTATAATTGAAGAAAAAATTACATAATTTTCATTTATTCATTACATATTGTTATATGATTATTAAATATCTTAATTTTCATAGTTAAAGAAGAAGAAAAATATAAAATAATATTTAATTTGAACGCGGGTCGGCGGTTTAGGCAGTTCGGGTCACGGTTCGAGTCAAAATATGCGGTTTGGGCGGTTCGCGGTTTGACATGGGTCAAAACTGCACACCGACCCGGAATTTGCGGTTCGATTCGGTGCGGTTCAAAATCATTTTTAATATTTTTTTAAACCGCACGGTTCGGTTCAGTACGGTGCGGTTCGGTGCGGTTCGCGGTTTGACCCGAAATTGTGTTCACCCCTAGTGTACATATTAGCTAGGCTTATATGACGAACGTGTCTAAACTTAGAGAGTCAATATTAAGTGTACTCGTTGAGCAATTGGGTAGCCGATTATTTTTTATAAAAGATAATATTCGATATTATTATCAACTAAGATAATCAAGTGTTATTGAATAACATTGATTATTTACTTTGATTTAATTGGATTAATTCAATAATTACACAAGGGCTTAATTATAAAATCATAATTATCTCTACTATTTGAGGATATTATGGTAATTGTATTATGTAAATAATAGGTGATTTTGGCTTGATTTAATTGGATTAAATTAAGGTGGCAAACATTTAACTAATCAATTTCCTAATCCTTCGTTTGATTTAATTGGATTAAATTAAAGTGGGAGATAATGGAGATTAGTCACACCTAATTATACATATTTGGACAAATTAGATTAAGCTCACTTAAAAGTTGATTACAACTTTTATTAATTAAAAATTGCCTAAATTTTGCTATAAATAGCAAGCTTTAGGAAGGTTTTAATTACAAGTTTGAATACAAGCAAATTCTTAGAGAGATTAGCCTAAGTTAGAGAAGTGTTTAGAGAAACTTATGAGGTCTCTACAACATTTCATATAGGAGAAATCAAGATTAGATCTTGAAGTGAAGCTTGCTAGCATTAGAAACAAGATTGGATCTTGGAGTCAAGCTTGCACACCTTGGAGGCTCTCCAAAAATTTCAACAAAGGAGAAGTAGATTGGATCTTGCATCAAGCTTACTAGGTAATGTTTGATCTTCTCTTAAGCAATGTTCATTTGCGTATTAGATGCATGATCACATAGCTTAATGTTGAAATATGGCTAATCAATTGTGTTAGAATACTTTAGAAGTATAAACACAACATGCTTGTAATTAGGTCAAAGATGTTCATGTTGGACATGGAAAGAATTAGGGTAAAAGACCCTAATTCCTTCAGCTCACTGGAAAGTGAGCTGAAGGAAATGTAAAATGAAAAAAAAAAAAAATGACGCGTGTTACGCGCTGTTTTTGTTTTCGCTCATTTTTTAGCTTCCGAACTCTAATTCAGTCCCGATTTTTTCCTATACAATCATAATGAAATATAATATTTCATAAAATAATTTAAAATTACACCCAAACTTGATATCCATGGGTTAGACCCATTTCCGTTGCCCGGGGCACCGATCCGACTCTAGGGGTTCCACAACTGCCCCTACACAAACATCACTCCGGAATGAAAGTACATCGAAGTAACTGATATCAGTCCGGAATAAAAGTACATTGAAGGTGACTGACTGTAGGAAATGACTTTTCTTAGTGAGGTGGAAGTTGCTTGTGTGGGCACCGGTTCCGGTATAGATCCTTAAAAATTTCTTTGCCTTCTCCATTTGTTGTAGTAGTCGAAATCAATCCTTTGATATCCAACGCTTGGATCAACCACTCGATCTTCCGAACTATGACTCGAAACTAACAAACTGAAGTGTGGGCTTCACTCACAAAGATCAAAACTCTAAATAATTTAGAGAATTAAGATGTCACAATGGTGTTTGGCTTTTTTGAACCTCAAACACTCTCACAACACTTGTGAATGTTTGAAATTTCTCTATTTTCTCTCAATTGCACTTGTGTGAATGAATGCAAAATGTTAACCTTAGAAGTGAGAGAAATGGTAGAGATTATATTCTCTTATATAAGCAAACTAACCTTGTCATTAAGCATCTAATGCTTTCTTGCAATTACTAACACAAAAATATGAATGTCATACCAAATCATAAGAAATGATAAGCTAAAGACAAAGACTTTGTCATTAAGCATCTAATGTTTTCTTTTAATGGCAAACACATAAATGTGGAGGTCATACGAAAGCATAAGAAATGATAAGCTAAAGACAAAGACTTTGTCATTAAGCATCTAATGTTTTCTTTTAATGGCAAACACATAAATGTGGAGGTCATACGAAAGCATAAAAATGGATTAGCTAATGAAAAACCTATTAGGTGTATACAAGCCACCTAATAGACATAATAAATTGGAGAGCATGGCAAGCCATATGGCTTTGTCTCCAAGGTAAATAAAAATCACTATCTCAATAATGATTAAATTACCTTCAATTATGTTGTAATAATTATCTCATAATTATTACTAACTTGATTATCTAATAATCAAGACTTGATTATCTCAAAATCAAAGAATTTTTGAAAACATTAAGTTAAACTAATTTAACATAGTTTTCATTTGTGACAATAAATATTATTAATCTCATTAATAATATATAAATATAATGTGAGCATATTATTAGATAATTTAATTATATTAGGTTTGCTATAGTTAATCGAGCTAGCACGGGGACCAAATGGACCTACGGTTCCGAGCTCCAATAATTCCGAAATATTAATTAAACTATTTAATCAAAAATTACGAATTATTAACTCCGTGTTATTCCACTAAAAACTCGAAGTTGAACTCTTGTTACCGTAAATGGATAAAATAAACCGAACAACTTCGGTGTCCATCGATATAATCATTACATATGGATATAGCTCTTCACGAATATCTCATAAATAGAGACGGGTCAAAAGTCCGTTAAACCCCTTTAAATATTTTGTCTCTTAAGCACCATTGATTCTATAATGAATAATTAATTCATAACAATTATGAATATAAAACTTTCTATTCGTAATAGAAAAGTTGAGTGCTCAAATTGTTCAGTCCCGAATCAACTCTTAAAAGAGATACTTTTCTGCTTCTCGTAGGAATGAGTGAATTACATATCTATGTAAAACATTCCCAGCTACACACCAAACCATATCCCTAAAATACGTAGTTATTAGCCGGGAATGCAACACCAACCTCACCATAATAAATCAAAGGACATAGCCTGTCATGTAGGAGTTCATAGTACACTCGGGATTAAGATCGAATTCATATATGACCATTTATTAGATAAAATGAATTTCTTCGATATTAAAAAAATTTGTATTTTTCTGAGTCCAGTCCTATATAATCTCATCATACAAGGTGCCTCCATTCCCATGTCACTACTTGAATGATCTCGGATCAAGGTCGTCATACAAGTATAAAATGGACCGCAGCTATAGATAAACCACAAACAAAGTACCATCTTTGTTTGCTCTTTATGGACTATTTAGATTACTAACTTCAGACTTAAATCCTCTTGGGCATCAAACATACACTAAGTCTGAAGGTACAATAATAATCAAGGTAAACAAGACAATTGGACAATATGCGATATAAATCAAACAACTTTGATAAAATGAATAATGCATTTATTATTATTACAATAATCAATTCTGTTTACAATACATGAAGTTTTAGGACATAAATCCCAATAATCTCCCACTTGGACTAGAGCAAATGAGACATGTCATGTGATCCTAAACCCTTTAGGTGACCTTCAAACACTTTAGCCGATAAGGTCTTTGTAAACGGATCAGTCAGATTGTCTGCGGATGGAATCTGCGTGACAACGATATCTCCTCTCTGCACTATCTCCATGATAAGGTGATATTTCCTCTCAATATGCTTACCCATTTTGTGGCTTCTTGGTTCTTTGGAGTTCGCCATTGCACCACTATTTTTTGGACAATTATGACCCATAGCATCATTATTTGTAAAAGACATGGTATTTTTGTACAAATTAACTATGTGACAAAGGAAATTGCCCTTTTATCATTTTGTAATTAGATTACTTAGATATATAAATGATAAAATTCCATATGATTAGTATCAGATTAATAAGATATGAGACAGTATTAATCCACGAAAGGTTTAATCATTAAATATCTCTAGTCGTAGTATTATCAAGACTGGACATCGATAATGCGGAATAGGCTAGTATTACACTTGTGTGTGTTATGGAAGCTTAACGACATAGTTCTCATATATTTAAGTATTTGATACTTATGCAAGTGTGATATGAGGTTCTGTTAGCCATTGGATCGGGAACAGCTTCGCTCTGGATAGACCCATCGAAGTCCCATTGGTAGTATGACTATGTGTCTATGGGAATCCGAATTAGGGTAGGTGTATGTGGTCTTAACCTGAGACTTGCATCGCTAATACTTGGGACAATCAATATACTTTGGTTTTGGTCGTCCGGAGCTTTAACATGTTCTGTGTACACCTATTCTGGGTATACTGAGAATCGTAGTGTATTGGGTGTGATGTCAAGATGGAAGTATCACTTCAGTCATATGGAGACGATGATCACACATGGATACAAAACTAGTACTCTTAAATGCTGCAGCTATCGGGATAGTATGACTAGGTCATGATTATCCGATTACAGAGACCAGTTGCTAGTGATCCGATATATACTTCATACGAGGCAGACACAATTCCAGCCCCATGTCTAGCATATGACATCCGATACTGGATTGTAATACACAATACTTTGTATACTACACCTGATACAAATTATATATTCCTCGTTGAATATTTCTGGAGAATTGGGTAGGCTGTTGGGTTTCTAGGTTAGTCCCAAGATCAATTTAAGCATAGAAACATGTGTGAATACAATAAATAAGTATGGCGGAATCATACTTACATAGATCGGCTTTGCGATGCGTTGAACACAAAAACGTTTGCTCCCTTGAAGCTCACGGTTTTTGCTCCATTTTGTGCTCCAAGTGCTCGGCCAAGCTTCAAGCTTGGGTGTGCATTCCATGCCCATGGGTGGGTTTCCCTATCACCTTCGTAAGACTCCTAATGTGTGCTAGCACTCGAAAAAATTTGCCGTAAATCTTTCCTTTGCTTCTCCTTGCTCACGGCAATGAAGAACAAATTTGGGAGAGAAAATGGCCCAAGGCCGAGAGGTAGGAGGGGGAGAGAATAGAGGAGTTTGTGTGTTGGTTATTGATTTCCAAAATCAATAAAAAAAGATATACCAAATTTGAATTTCCAAAGTAAAAAAGGTACAAGGTAATTAAGCCTTCCAACCACCTCCATCAATCACTCATGAATAGTGACTGACATCACATCACTCAAAGTGACAAGACATCCATCACTTGAATGACTAATGATTTGACGCTTGATGTGACTTGTGGGCCGCACTTGAATTCGAAATGGGAGTGGGCCCGCAAACACTCCCGGGCTCGGGTTCGCTAATTCCGAATTAACGAATTTTCCGTTGTGACGTAATTAAATCAAATTTAATTAAATAATTGTGCCTAGCAAAATTACTATTCACGTCGCTAACGAATTAATTCTAAATTAACTCATTCGCCCGAATTAAAATCTAATTTTAATTCCGCGTCGAAATCCAATTTCGTATAATATATCGAATATATTATTTTATCGATTAATTCCAAGTTAATCTTTCTCTCTCTTAAATAATATTTTATCCCAGATAAGATATCTCCGTAATTAATCCCAGATTAATTTTCTCTCTCATATAATTAATCCCAGATTAATAAAGTGCGAGTCATACGTCATCGATGAATCTTCGGGAAGCGACCCATGAGATCCCCGGATATGTTGGCAGTAAATCCGGTCGTCGGACTATCCGAACACGTACGTACCTAGTACTATATTTTTACCGATTTACAGGACATGGTTGGCTTCTAGCAAAGCACCGTGCCTACCCAATTCTCCAGAAATATTCTTAAAGGAATATGTGATTTATATCAGGCGTAGTATACGTAGTATTGCGTATTACGATCCAGTATCGGATGTCACGTGCTATGCCTGAGGCTGGAATTGTGTCTGCCCCGTACGAAGCACATATCGGATCTCTGGTAACTAGTCTCTATAATCAGATAATCATGACCTAGTCATATTATCCCGATGACCGCAGTACATAAGAGCACCGGTTTCGTATCCTACGTGATCATCATCTCCACTATGACCGGAGTGATACTTTCGTCTTGACATCACACCCAATACACTACGATTCTCAATATACCCAGAAGAGGCGTACACAGAACCTGTTAAAGCCCTGGACGACCAAAACCAAGTATATTGATTGTCGCAAGTATTAGCGGTGCAAGTCTCAGGTTAAGACCAAATACACCTACCCTGATTCGGACTTCCATAGACACATAGTTATACTACCAATGGAATTCCGATGGGTCTATCCAGAGAGAAGCTATTTCCGTACCATCGGTAAACATAACCTCCTATTACACTTGCATGAGTATCTTATACCCAAATATATGAGAACTATGTCGTTATGCTCCCACAACGCGCACAAGTGTAATACTAGTCTATTCCGCATTATCGATGTCCAATCTCGATAATACTACGACTAGGGATATTTAATGATTAAACCTTCGTGGATTGATACTGTCTCATATCATCTCAATCCGGAACTAATCATATGGACCTTTTATCATTTATACATCTAGGTAATCTAATTACAAATGATAAAAGGGCAATTTCCTTTGTCACATAGTTAATTTGTACAACAACACCATGATCTGTACAAATAGTGATGCTATGGGTCATAATTGTCCAAAAATCTCCCACTTGGCCTATAGCCAATCACTCAAGTGTCCTACACCTGAACTATGTACGATTCGCTCAAACTTCTGCCGAGAAAAGGCTTTCGTCGGCAGATTTGCTAGGTTATCATCTGATGCGATTTATTCGATCATCACATCGCCACGATGTCTGATCCGAACGAATCAGATGAATATTTGAAGTATATATCTGGATCGTTGATGAGACCATTAATTCTTTAGCCTGTGCTGTAGCCTAGCTCAGCTGCTAACAGAATTATATCTATTTTAATGAGATTATTATCGATCCAAAAGGCTTCTATTGCTGCCTCAGCTGCAGCAATAATCCACTTTTGTTGTTTATTTGGTAACAGTATCTTGCTTGGAAGATTTCCAGCTCACTGTTACGTTATTCAAACTTTATAGTACCTTTTATTATGACTTATAGTCATTTTTATCGGTTAGGAAACTTACAACGGTGATCCCAGTCACTTCAAGTTCTCCTTCTCCATAGTATAAGACAGCATCCTCAGTTCGTCTAAGATACTGAAGGATGTTCTTAACCTCAATCCAGTGACTATCACTTGGATTGGCCTGATTGTGACTCCATATGCTCAAAGCGTATGAGACATCAGGTCGCGTACATTTATTTCAATGTACGATTTCTCGGAGAGTGTCAACAACCTTTAGATCTATCCCAGTAGATCTTTATTCCTAGAATAAAGGTTGTTTTTCCCAAGAATTCTACGGAGAATTTTCATGAAAACCAAGCTTTCACCGATTGTTTTATGGGAATATCATTTCCAAGAAATGATATGTCATCGTTATATAGGACATTCATTGTCAGTACGCTCCTACTAACTTCCTTATATACACAATAATCATTTTTGTTTTGAATTAAATCATACACCATTATGATTACATCAAAATGATAGTTCCAAGAACGCTATGCTTGCTTCAATCGATCCATGGATCGAATTAACTCGCAAACCTTGTTTGCTTGTTATGGTACGACAAAATCGTTAGGATGTTGTAAATATCCTCCAAAAGGTTTCATTTTAAGGAAAATAATTTTGACGTTCAGCTGCCATATTTCATTAATGAAACATGCATCATTTGTTGGAGTTTCTGCGGCCCCGAGGATCGATTAACAAGCATAAAATAAACATGTGAATACATCACAGAGTTTCGGAATACTCACATCGATCGATTGAGCGACGCGGCAACGGAATTTTTTTTTCTGCTCACTGTCATGGTCACGGCAGTTCACTGCAATGGTATCCTCCATTTTCGGTTTTGGATCATCTTCGTCAAGCTCCAAGCTTCGTCAAATGATTCCAAGCTCATGGGTGGACTTCCCTATCACCTTCGCATGTCTCTCGAAGTGCTAGCTCTTGATGATTTTGCCACAAAATCACCACACTTTTGCTTCCCTTGCTCACGGTTTTACCCAGAAAACCAGTGAAGAAAATGGCCTAAATGCCGGGAGAGAGAGATGAAGAAATTTGGCTCCAATTCGTGAGCCAAGGAGAGAGAGAGATGAAAATGTGTAATTGATAATTGTTTTCTAAAAACAATTAAACATATACAACTTTTGATTTTTAAAAAATCAAGCCATAAATGCTTGCCAACTACTCACATCAACTTCCATCAATCAATGAATAGTGACTAGCGTCAATCACTCAAAGTGAAAGACATCTATCATTTGATTGACGAATGTCGTGACGCTAGATGTAACTAGCGATTTGACGCTTGATTAGACTTGTGTGCCGCACTCGAATTCGAAATGCGAATGCACTCGTAAACAATCCCGGGCTCGGGTTCGTTAATTCCAAATTAACGAATTTTCCGTTGCGTCGTAATTAAATCTAATTTAATTAAATAATCATGCCTAGCATAATTACTATTCACGTCGCTAACGAATTAATTCTAAATCAACTCGTTTGCCCGAATTAAAATCTAATTTTAATTCCGCGTCGAAATCCAATTCCGTTTAATATATCGAATATATTAATTTATCAATTAATTCCAAATTAATCGTTATCTCTCTTTAAATGATATTTTATCCCAAATAAAATATCTCCATAATTAATCACAAATTACTTTTCTCTCTCTTCTAATTAATCCCATATTAATTAAAGTGCGAGTCATACGTCATCAGTGAATCTTCGGGAAGCGACCCATGAGATCCCCGGATATGTTGGCAATAAATTCGGCCATCGAACTATCCGAACACGTAAGTACCTAGTACAGCGGTTATACCGATTTACAAGACAAGGTTGGCTTCTAGCAAAGCGCCATGCCTACCCAATTCTCCAGAAATATCCTTACAGGAATATAAGGATCTATATCAGGCGTAGTATACGTAGTATTGTGTATGTTGATCCAGTATCAGATGATCACGTGCTAGGCTTGGGGCTAGAATTGTGTCTGCCCCGTACGAAGCACATGTCGGATGTCTGGTAACTAGTCTCTATAATCGGATAAACCTGACCTTGTCATTTTATCCCGATGACTGCAATATATAAGAATACTAGTACCGTATCCTACGTGACCATCATCTCCATATGACTGGAGTGACACTTTCGTCTTGACATCACACCCAACACACTACGATTCTCGATATACCCAGAAGAGGCGTACACAGAAATCGGTTAAAGCCCTGGACGATCAAGACCAAAGTATATTGATTGTCGTAAGTATTAGCGGTGCAAGTCTCAGGTTAAGACCAAATACACCTACCCTGATTTCAGACTTCCATAGACACATAGTCATACTACCAATGGAATTCCGATGGGGTCTATCCAGAGCGAAGTTGTTTCCCGTACCATCGGTAAAACACAACCTCCTATTACACTTGCATGAGCATCCTATACCCAAATATATAAGAACTATGCCGTTGTGCCCTCACAACGCGCACAAGTGTAATACTAGTCTTTTACGCATTTATCGATGTCCAATCTCGACAATGCTCTGACTTGGGATATTTAATGATTAATCTTTCGTGGACTGATACTGTCTCATATCATTCTCAATCCAGGAACTAATCATAGGGACCTCCTCTCATTTATACATCTTGGTGATCTAATCACAAATGATAAGAGAGCAATCTCCTTTGTCACATAGTTAATTTGTACAACAACACCATGATCTGTACAAATAGTGACGCTATGGGTCATAATTGTCCAACAATCTCCCACTTGGCCTATAGCCAGTCACTCGAGTGTCTAACACCCGAACTATGTACGGTTGGCTCAAATTGCTGAGAAAAGGTTTTCGTCAGCGGATTTGCATGATTATCGTCTGATGCGATTTATACGATCATTACATCGCCACGATGTATGATCCGGATGAATCAAATGATTATCTAAGTATCTATCTGGATCGTTGATCAGACCATTAATTCTTTAGCCTGTGCTGAAGCCTAGCTCAGCTGCTAACAGAACTATATCTAATCTAATTAGATTATTATCGACCCAGAAGGCTTCTATTGCTGCCTCAGCTGCAGCAATAACCCGCATTTGTTGTTTATTCGGTAATAGTATCTTGCTTGGAAGATCTCCGACTCACTGTTCCGTTATTCAAACTGTATAGTACCGTTTGCGACTTATAGTCGTTTTATCGGTTTAGGAAACTTGCAGTAGTGATCCTAGTCACTTCAAGTTCTCATTCTCCATAGATTAAGACAACATCCTTAGATCTCTAAGATACTAATGGATGTTCCTTACATTAATCCAGTGACTATCACTTGGATTGACCTGATTGTGTTTTTCATATGCTCAAAGCGTATGAGACACCAGGTCGCGTACATTTTTCAATGTACGATTTCTCGGAGAGATTTTCATGAAAGCCAAGCTTTCACCGATTGTTTTATGGGAATATCATTTCCAAGAAATGACATATTATCATTATTATATATAGGACACTTATTGTCAGTGCCCTCCCACTAACCCTCTTATATACACAAGAATCATTTCGTTTTGAATTAAATCATAAACCATTATGATTACATCAAAACGATAATTCCAAGAACCTAATGCTTGCTTCAATCCAAACATGGATCAAATAACCCGCAAACCTTGTTTGCTAGTTTTGGTACGACAAAACCGTCAGGATGTTGTAAACATCCTCAAAAAGGTTTCCGATAAGGAAAACGATTTTGGCATTCCAACTGCCATATTTCATAAGTGAAACATGCAGCAAAAGCAAGCATTATCCAAATGGATTTACCATGGCAACAGTTAAAAGGTTGAATCGAAATCAACATAATGTTGATAATGATACCTTTCCGCTAAAAGCCTAGCTTTATACGTTGGTATGTTGCCATCCATGTATGTCTTCCTTGAAGACTTATAATACCAATAGGTACAATGCCTTGCGGTACAACAACTAATGTCTAAACTAAGTTGATATACATGGAATCCATTTCGGACTTATGACACTTTGTCATAATAGGGAGTCGATACCTTGTATCACTTCCTCATACGTAGTCAGTTGGTTTACCTCAATAAGATTGACATCTTTACGAGGTGAGATCAGAAACCCATACCCCAGGTTGTTTTCTGACTCTCTCCGACATACGCGGTTCTTGTGTATTCGAAGATTAATGGTATAGTTTCATCCTTGATGAACTATTTGTGTTCCATTAAGGAATCGGTGCCTGGAATTGTATTACTCTGATTTTCATCGAGTTTTACTATCCTCCCACTTACCACTGCATATAGGTATTCCTCTTAGGAAAACCTCATGGTGAGCAACAATTAAATTGTTCTCTTGTGAGTTGTATAAGTACTATACTTTGCTATCCCTATGATAACCTATAATTTAGCATTTATCCAATTTGGGTTTTAGTTTGGTATCATCCAAACATATGCCTAGCACACCCAAAATTTTAGGAATGATAAACCTGGTTTCTTTCATGTTCATATCTAATATGATATCTGTCAAACAGAATTTTATGGAACCTTATTCTAAATAAGTTCTGCACTGTTTATGCTTATATGTTGAAGGAAATGGTAGCTCAGAGCGATTCATGATTAGCCTTATCATGTCCAACAAAATTCGATTACTCACTGTTCGGACACACCGTCAAATTGACGTGTTCCGGGAAGAGTCCTCATTGAAAGAATACTATATTCTTTCAAGTATATAAGAAACTTATTGCTTAAGTACTTTCATCGTGGTCTAACCGTGACGATTTAATACTTTAGCCGATCTGTTTGTCTTCAAAAGAAACACATAACCATTACGCGATGCCACATCCGTAAAGGTCACGGAATATTCATATCCACATCTAGCCTAGCTAGACATGGGCCCACTTGCTTCACTATGAACTAGGGCTAACAGATAGGTGGCATTTGCACTTTTACCAAGTTAAGGTGTTTTAGGCACATTGCCCAATAAACTAGATTCGCAGACTTTATTTGAATGGAATCAAATCAGTCATAGTACACACTCTTCAAAAGTGTGGATATACGAGTCTTTTTTAATTGTGTCCCAGACAACAATGCCACAATATGTTTCTTCTGATCATATCAGTTTGAGCTATTTGTTTGTCATGTTATGTTTTTGAGATTTATCTATATTCAAAATATAAATGTTATTATTCACATCTAATGTGTTTATCTCAATATCACATTTATAAAATAAAACACTTTAGTGTTCTAGAATATAAAGGTTCACCCGCAGCAGGTTAAACACTGATATAGAGATAATGTTTCTAGTCAAACTAGTTACATTATAACAGTTTCCAAATTTAAGTACACACCCGAAGGGTAGTCCCTAAATTTAGGCATCTACGGTCAAAACAACGAATTTCATCCCGTTTCCGATTCGCAGATAAATCTCCACTGAAGTCAGTATTGTTGGACAGTTATGACCCATAGCGTTAATGTTTTGTAAAAGACATTGTGTTTTTGTACAAAATTAACTATGTAGTAATGAAATTGCCTTTTACCGTTTTGTAATTTATTTACTTTCATATATAAATGGTAAAAGTCCATATGATTAGTTCCGGATTGAGATGATATGAGACAGTATCAATCCATAAAGGTTTAATCATTAAATATCCCTAGTCGTAGTATTATCGAGATTGGACATCGATAATGCGGAATAGACTAGTATTGCACTTGTGCGCGTTGTGAGGGCATAACTGCATAGTTCTCATATATTTAAGTATATGATACTTATGCAAGTGCGATAGGAGGTTGTGTTTTACCGATGGTACGGAAAACATCTTGGCTCTGGATAGACCCCGTGGAATCCATTGGTAGTATGTATATGTGTCTATGGGAATCCGCTTCAGGGTTGGTGTATTTGGTCTTAACCTGAGACTTGCATCGCTAATACTTGCGACAATCGGTAAACTTTGGTTTTGGTCGTCCAGGGCTTTAACAGGTTCTGTGTACGCCTCTTCTGGGTTTATTGAGAATCGTAGTGTATTGGATGTGATATCAAGACGGAAGTATCACTTTAGACATATGGAGATGATGATCACACAGGGATTCGAAACTGGTTCTCTATAGTGTTGCAACCATCGGGATAATATGACAAGGTCATGATTATCCGATTCAAAGAGACTAGTTGCTTGATATCCGATATGTGCTTCGTACGGGGCAGACATTATTCCAGCCCCAGGCCTCGCACGTGACATCCGATACTGGATCGCAATACACAATACTACGGTATACTACGCCTGATAAAGATCATATATTCCAGTAAGAATATTTATGGAGAATTGGGTAGGCATGACGCTTTGCTAGAAGCCAATCTTGTCTCGTAAATCGGTAAAAATGTAGTACGAGGTACGTACGTGTTCGGATAGTCTGACGACCGTATTTACTGCCAACATATCCAGGGATCTCTTGGGTCGCTTCCCGAAGATTCACCAATGACGTATGATTCGAGCTTAATTAATCTGGGATTAATTACGGAGCGACTTTATCTTGGATAAAGTACTATTTGAAGAGAGAGAAAGATTAATTTTGAATTAATCATTAAAATAATATATTCGATATATTATTCGGAATTAGATTTCGACGTGGAATTAAAATTAGATTTTAATTCGGGCGAACGAGTTAATTTAGAATTAATTCGTTAGCGACATGAATAGTAATTTTGCTAGGCATAATTATTTAATTAAATTCGATTTAAATTACGTCGCGACAGAAGTTCGTTAATTCGAAATTAACGAACCCGAGCCCGGTAGTATTTGCGGGCCCACTCGTATTTGCAATCGAGTGGGGCCCACATGTCACATCAACCATCACTTCACATGTCAACTTTAGTTACTTTAGCTTGATGTGTTTAGGTGAGTTGGTTAAAGAGTGTAAACACTCCAAATGAAAGCAAGTTGTGACATATACCAAATACCACTTTTGGTAAATGATAATTAATTGATTTTTGAAATCAAAATTTCATCTTCTCTTCTCTCTCCCATTACCGAAACTATGTGCAGTTTTTGGGCTCTCCCATTTTCATTTTCAAAGCAAAATTTTGTGAAGAAAAGGTGTGAATTCTTGTTGCAAAAATTCACCAAGGGCTAGCACTCTTCAAGGATCATCAAGAGGTGATAGGGAAACTTATTCAAGAGCTTGGAAAGACAAAACAAAGCTTGGAGCTTCCACCTTTGCCTTGGCCGAATTCTAGGAGCTCTTGGAGGAAGAAATTTTGTTGTTCATCACATCCTAAACCGATCGTTGTAAGTATGATTCCGCCATATTTCTTCGTTATTCATTCATGTTTCATTGTTCATTATGATCTTGGGACTAATCATAGAAACCAACAATGGTATCATTGAGCCTAAAATGAGCATGAAATATATTAGGGTAAAATTTGGGGAAAATCCATGTGAGCATGATTTGATTAAATTGAATGGTTGAGTATTCTTGTATGTTGATGAAATGAGATATGATTGGATCAATTTCAACAAATTGTGATTCGATCAAAATTTGCCCCACCATTAGGCTTGGTCGAATGTATGCTTTACCCTAGGCTCTTGGAATTTTTTGTTTTGATGATCATTGGATGAGTTGAAACGAATGAAAAGTCTATTTGTAATTCGATCGGATTGAAAAACGAAGTCGGACTAAAATCTTCACCTTGACCGAGAGCATATGGCATGTATGGACTTGATTTTTGATTCAAAAATTATTGGAAAATAATTGGACAATTAGATACATAATTAATTGGTTAAATTGTATTTTGGAAATATTGATTTAGTTAATTAATTAATATATTACACTTTAATTAACTAAGTTATAAAATTTGAAATTTTTAAAATTTGGTTAATGGGCTTAATTTTGAATTGGGCTTGAAATTATTATATTTGGGAATAATGGGCTTGGTTGGGCCAAGTTGGTTTAGGCCAATTAGATTGGATCCAAATTGGGCCTAAATCATTCCATTAAGTCCAAATGTAATAAATGGGCTTTAAAGTTTAATTGGGCCTTATGGGCTTGATATTGGTTTTATGGCAAATGAGGGTGATTCCTTACTTGGGCTTGGTAATTGGGTTTGACCCATATTGACCAAAGCCCATGTCTTATGAAATCAATTGAAAGCCCATCGGACTTTAATTAAACAAACATTGGATGTTAGTTGGGCTTTGAGACCCGATAAGATTAGATTTGGAATCTAAGTCGTTAAAACGCATTAAAAGGTGTAAATATTTAATTTGGAATTAAATAATAGAATTAGTATTGAATACAATTTAAATTAGATTTAACGAGTAGTTCGATATAATTCTAGAATTCGTACTTTGAGTACTTATTCTCAAACGAGTTGGACTCGCGTAAAATCAAATCGTTGTTTGAACCTTGGATGGTCACATAATTAAAGACTAATTAATTGGATTAGATTGGTTGTAATGCAGGCTATGAATGAATATATGGATGTGTTGAATGAATAGTGTATATCGGATGGATATTAGAAGGGAAAGGGTAATTTTGGAAATTATTGTAAATTTGGAATTTATAAATTGGACCTGCGTGTCCAGCCTTATCTCTTATTATCTCTTTGTATTCTCTTCTCACCTAATTCCCCTCAATGTTAATGAGGTTTCTATTATTGTATTATGTAATTGGGTAGAAGTAGAATAGTGCTAGCCGGGGAGAGGAAATGGAGCGATTTGTTCTAGGAACAATCTGTTTAAATATCCATCCCCATATCGTTATTAATTTACTTTTCGCGCCTTATGATGTTTTAGAAGCATGCTTAAGGGTGTATGACGAGACCTTAACAAAGATAATAAATTGGTTGCCAATTTACGCGAAAAACCCTCAAATCATATTAAGTGTTTTTCCTTCCATTGAGTGATTCTTACTCAAGATCCAAAGTTGGCATTGGTTTGTTGGACAAAGTCAAGACCTTTGTCAATTGCGGATGTGTTTGAATCATGAGAGTTTTGTTCCATATCGGTGTCTTGTCCAAGTCGTGATTTGTTGGCCAAAGTCAAGATCACTTCTTATCCATCGACATTGATTACGAAACTTTCCATGTCAATGGGTCCCGCTTAACTGGAATAATTAAGCTTGTTGTGCCAAAGCCAAGGCTTAGTTGATTCAGAGGAAAAAGGTTAGGAAAATATATTGGATATATTGGCATATATATTGTATATATGTTTCAGACTTGGATGTCCACCTACCGGATCTAGGAATTGGATTATATCCAATTGATCTTCGAGATCTACCTAGTTAAATATCATACAGCTTGTTGGCCAAAGTCAAGGTTGTGTGTTATTTAACGGGATCCTAGCACACAAGGAAACTGGGTTTCCCGAGTACTCGACAGAGGGTTAGAGGCTCGCCGAAAAATAGTGGGAAGCTAGTATCGAACTTGCAATTTCATTCAGATACTTAACTTTACGCGCTTTCAAATTATTTCGTCAAAATTATTTTAATAGTTGGACTAATATAATATTATTTTTCTTGTAACAGTTAGACTGTACCCATATATCGTTGATTAGATAGTTAGACTATCGTAATCAAGATGACTGGAAAGGGAAATGTCTGAGACATTATCATGGACGAAAATGTCTTCAAGGGCACGAACTTTGCCGATTGGGAAATGAATCTGAGGATTGTCCTTGGAGCCGAGAGGCTGTTATATACTATACAGAGACCTCTTGGGCCTAAGCCCAAACCTGATGAGTTACTTGAGCTGGAGCTTTGGAAGACTCACAGCGATGATTGTGAAACTGCTCAGTCAATTATACTTGCTGCCATGACTCAGCATTTCCATCGACAGAACAAGGACTTGGATCCCTATAACATGTTGGCGAGGTTGCACGATCTTCATCGATCTAACCGAAGGTCGCAGAGATATGAGTTAGTGAAGAAGCTCTTCCGTTCACGTCTGTCAGAAGGCATGTCTGTTGAATCCCATGTGGTACAGATGATTGCTGACATAGATGAGCTAGCCAAGATGGGGATAGTCTTAGAGGCTGAGATTGCCATAGATATGATCTTGCAATCTCTCCCCGACACTTGGAAACAGTTCATCATAAGCTATAACATGATGAACACTGATGATACTCTTGAAGAGTTGTTGTCAATTCTCAAGGAAGCTGAAAGGGAGATGCTTAAGGGCAACAAGCGCGAGGCGCACTTTGCTTCGACATCTCAGACACCGAAGTCTGGGCCCAATGCGACTGGAGGTGTGAAGAAAAAGAAGCATAAAAGAAAGGGCAAGGCTAAATCGTCAAAGGCTTCTGGGAAGCCTAAGGACAAATCTCAGGATGTTTGCCTCCAGTGCGGCAAGCGGGGTCACTGGAAGCGTGACTGCCGCGAGTACAAGGCGCTCCAGAAGGAGATAAAGTCGGGCAAGGCACCGGCCTCACGTATGTTTGTTATTGAAATAAGCATGACTACTTCTAGTTTTAAGAATTGGATTTTTGATTATGGTTGTGGTACTCATATATGTACTGATGTGCAGGATCTGCGGATTAGCAGGAGACTGGCCTCAGAGGAGATTGATCTACGCGTCGGAAATGGGGCACCAGTCACTGTTTTGGTCGTTGGCACTTTTGTTTTAGAACTGCCCTCGGGGCATGTACTTGAACTTAATGACTGTTATTATGTACCTAGTTTGACTAGGAATATTATTTATGTATCTATGTTAACCCAATGTGGGTATACTTTTGTATTTCGAAACACTGGGTGTTACATATATAAAAATGATGTAGAAATTTGCACTGCTGTTGCAAATAATGGTCTTTATATTTTGAATATAAATCTATCTCCAACATATAATATAAAAAACAAAAGGCTCAAAATGAGTAACAAAGATGAAACTTATATGTGGCACTGTCGTCTAGGACACATAAACAAGACTCGCATATCCACACTTTCGAAGAGTGGGTACTGGGACAGATTTGATCCAAATTCATATGACGTCTGCGAATCTTGCTAATTAGGCAAAATGCCTAAATCACCTTTTAGCGGTAAAAGTGAACGCGCCACTGAACTATTAGCCCTCGTTCATAGTGACGTATGTGGGCCCATGTCTAGCCAGGCTAGAGGTGGATACGAATACTTCGTAACCTTTACGGATGATGCATCACGTTATGGTTATGTGTATCTGATGAGACACAAGTTGGAAACTTTTGAGAAATTCAAAGAGTTTCGACACGAGGTTGAAAAATAGACTGGCAAGAGTATAAAGACATTACGGTCGGACCGTGGTGGAGAATACTTGAGCAATGAGTTTCTAGATTACTTGAAAGAATATTGTATTCTTTCACAGTGGACTCCTCCTGGAACACCACAATTAAACGGTGTGTCCGAACGGAGAAACCGAACTTTGTTAGACATGGTTAGGTCTATGATGAGTCGCACTGAGCTACCTATTTCCTTCTGGGGATATGCATTAAACAGTGCAGTTCTTATTTGAATAAGGTTCCATCAAAGTCTGTACAACAGACACCATATGAGATATGGACAGGAAAGAAACCGGGTTTCTCATTCCTGAAGATTTGGGGATGCTGGGCATACGTCAAACGTTTGGAAGGTACCAAACTTGAGCCCAAATCGGATAAATGCCTATTCGTAGGATATCCTAGGGAAACCAAAGGATATTACTTCTATCACCCACGAGAGAACAAAGTATTTGTTGCTCTATATGCGGTTTTCCTTGAGAAGGAATTCCTAAATGCAGTGGTGAGTGGGAGGAAAGTAGAACTCGATGAAAATCGGAGTGATACTGTTCCTGGCATAGAATCCTCAACGGAACAAGAATAGTCCATTCGGGATGAGACTGTACCACAATCTTCTATTACACAAGGACCGCGTAGGTCGGAGAGAGTTAGGAAACAACCTGAGAGGTATGGGTTTCTGATCTCACCTCATGTAGATATTAATCTCATTGAGGATAACGAACTGGCTACGTATGAGGAAGCGATACAAGATATCGATTCCGCTTTATGGCAAGAGGCCATGAAGTCCGAAATGGATTCCATGTACACCAACCAAGTTTGGACACTGGTTGATGCACCATAAGGAGTAAAGCCTATTGGATGCAAATGGGTCTTCAAGAAGAAGACCGACATGGATGGCAATGTACAAACATATAAAGCTAGGCTTGTAGCGAAGGGATATCGTCAATGACATGGTGTCGATTACGACGAAACTTTCTCACCCGTTGCCATGATTAAATCCAGTCGGATAATGCTTGCAATTGCTGCATATTTCGATTACGAGATATGGCAGATGGACGTTAAAATCGCTTTCCTTAACGGAAACCTTTCGGAGGATGTTTATATGCAACAGCCTGACGGTTTTATCGTGCCTAGACTTGCAAACAAGGTTTGTAAGTTAAATCGGTCCATTTTTGGACTGAAGCAAGCATCGCGGTCATGGAACCAACGTTTTGATGAGATCATAAAAGAATATGATTTCATTCAAAATGAAGATGATCTTTGTGTATACAAGAAGGTTAGTGGGAGAGCACTGACTTTTATTGTCCTTTATGTTGACGATGTATTGCTAATAGGCAATGACATTCCCATGCTAACATTGGTGAAAGCTTGGCTTTCATTGAAATTCTCCATGAAAGATCTGGGAGAAACAGCCTTTATTCTGGGAATAAAGATCTACCGGGATAGATCTAGAAAGCTGCTTGGACTCTCCCAGAGCACGTACATTGACAAAGTGTTGAAGAGATTCAACATGGATCAGTCCAAGAGAGGACTATTGCCAATGTCACATGGCGTCTATCTATCTAAGGACATGTGTCCTAAAACTCAAGATGTGAGAGACAACATGAGTCGGATACCGTTCGCCTCAGCAGTCGGATCGATCATGTATGCCATGATATGTACGCGACCTGATGTCTCCTATGCTTTGAGCATGCGTAGTCGCTATCAGGCCGATCCAGGTGAAGGTCACTGGATGGCGGTTAAGAATATCCTAAAGTATCTTAGACGAACTAAGGATGTTTTCTTAATCTATGGAGATGGAGAACTTGAGGTAACTGGGTATACCGATGCAAGTTTCCAAACCGACAAAGACGACTGCAAGTCGCAATTCGGGTACATATTTTGTTTGAATAACGGACAAGTGAGCTGGAAATCTTCCAAGCAAGAGACTGTTGCCGATTCAAAAACAGAAGCGGAGTACATTGCTGCAGCTGAAGCAGCAAAGGAAGCAGTTTGGATCCGAAAATTCCTAATTGGATTAGGAGTAGTTTCGTTAGCAGCTAAGCCCGTTCCATTATATTGTGACAATAACGGAGCAATAGCGCAGGCTAAGAAACCGAGGTTTCATCAACAATCCAAGCATGTTCTTCGACGTTTCCATCTGATTCGTGAGATCATACATCGAGGAGATGTGAAGGTCGAGAAGGTCGCATCAGATGACAACATTCAGATCCGCTAACGAAAGCTATTCCTCAGCCAAAGTTTGAGCGACATGTACATAGTTCAGGTATTAGATGCTTGAGTGACTGGCTATAGGCCAAGTGGGAGATTGTTGGACAGTTATGACCCATAGCGTCACTGTTTTTTAAAAGACATTGTGTTTTTGTACAAAATTAACTATGTAGTAATGAAATTGCCTTTTACCGTTTTGTAATTTATTTACTTTCATATATAAATGGTAAAAGTCCATATGATTAGTTCCAGATTGAGATGATATGAGACAGTATCAATCCATAAAGGTTTAATCATTAAATATCCCTAGTCGTAGTATTATCGAGATTGGACATCGATAATGCGGAATAGACTAGTATTGCACTTGTGCGCGTTGTGAGGGCATAATGGCATAGTTCTCATATATTTAAGTATATGATACTTATGCACATGTGATAGGAGGTTGTGTTTTACCGATGGTACGGAAAACAGCTGCGCTCTGGACAGACCCCGCGGAATCCCATTGGTAGTATGTATATGTGTCTATGAGAGTCCGCTTCAGGGTAGGTGTATTTGGTCTTAACCTGAGACTTGCATCGCTAATACTTGCGACAATCGGTAAACTTTGGTTTTGGTCGTCCAGGGCTTTAACAGGTTCTGTGTACGCCTCTTCTGGGTTTATTGAGAATCGTAGTGTATTGGATGTGATATCAAGACGGAAGTATCACTTTAGACATATGGAGATGATGATCACACAGGGATTCGAAACTGGTTCTCTATAGTGTTGCAACCATCGGGATAATATGACAAGGTCATGATTATCCGATTCAAAGAGACTAGTTGCTTGATATCCGATATGTGCTTCGTACGGGGCAGACATTATTCCAGCCCCAGGCCTCGCACGTGACATCCGATACTGGATCGCAATACACAATACTACGGTATACTACACCTGATAAAGATCGTATATTCCAGTAAGAATATTTCTGGAGAATTGGGTAGGCATGACGCTTTGCTAGAAGCCAACCTTGTCTCGTAAATCGGTAAAAACATAGTACGAGGTACGTACGTGTTCGGATAGTCCGACGACCGTATTTACTGCCAACATATCCAAGGATCTCTTGGGTCGCTTCCCGAAGATTCACCAATGACGTATGATTCGAGCTTAATTAATCTGGGATTAATTGCGGAGAGACTTTATCTTGGATAAAGTACTATTTGAAGAGAGAGAAAGATTAATTTGGAATTAATCATTAAAATAATATATTCGATATATTATTCGGAATTAGATTTTGACGCGGAATTAAAATTAGATTTTAATTCGGGCGAACGAGTTAATTTAGAATTAATTCGTTAGCGACGTGAATAGTAATTTTGATAGGCATAATTATTTAATTAAATTCGATTTAAATTACGTCGCGACAGAAGTTCGTTAATTCGAAATTAGCGAACTCGAGCCCGTGAGTGTTTGCGGGCCCACTCGCATTCGGAATCGAGTGGGGCCCACATGTCACATCAACCATCACTTCACATGTCAACTTTAGTTACTTTAGCTTGATGTGTTTAGGTGAGTTGGTTTAAGAGTGTAAAACACTCCAAATGAAAGCAAGTTGTGACATATACCAAATACCACTTTTGGTAAATGATAATTAATTGATTTTTGAAATCAAAATTTCATCTTCTCTTCTCTCTCCCATTACCGAAACTGTGTGCAGTTTTTGGGCTCTCCCATTTTCATTTTCTAAGCAAAAGTTTGTGAGGAAAAGGTGTGAATTCTTGTTGCAAAAATTCACCAAGGGCTAGCACTCTTCAAGGATCATCAAGAGGTGATAGGGAAACTTATTCAAGAGCTTGGAAAGACAAAACAAAGCTTGGAGCTTCCACCTTTGCCTTGGCCGAATTCTAAGAGCTCTTGGAGGAAGAAATTTTGCTGTTCTTCACATCCTAAACCGATCGTTGTAAGTATGATTCCGCCATATTTCTTCGTTATTCATTCATGTTTCATTGTTCATTATGATCTTAGGACTAATCATAGAAACCAACAAGTATCCTGCTCATAGCAGATTCTGAACATCAGTAGATATTTATGTATCATACTAAGTATTTAAAATCCAATTTCAATACTAGAAGTGAACATATTTATAACAAACATATTTGAAGTCAGAGCCTTGCCCCGTCTTCAATTCCTTCATGTCTGCCTTGTCCAAACGGCAGTCACGCTTCCGCGATCCTATTTGCCACAATTTTAGGCAGACATTTTAGGATATGTCCTTTATCTTCCCAGAAGATTATAATGATATTGCCTTTGCCCTTTTCTACACTCTAGAAGCCTTTGGCCTAGCCTTGGCTGACTAGAATATCGAAGTAAGGTGTGCCTTGCGCTACTTGCCTAATGCAAATTTTGACCTTATCTCCTTGGGAATAGTCATTAACTCTCCAAGAGTTATTTATTGCAATTATAGTACTTCTAAAATCTAAGTATAGATTTATGAAGATCCTTCAATTTCATTATCATACTTTAAGGATCTAACCCTTAGTTCTGACAAAGATATTAAGGATTCTACTGCGACAAGTTAAATGGATTAAACACTAAAGTTATCATCACATGAATCTTCCAAAGATCATGCTCTACTATTTGCTTAATTCCGGGCTTAGGCCTAATATGTTATTTTATCAAATAAAGTAACTTGTTAGTTTTCAGGACTATCCTGAAATTATATTCCCAATTTGAAAATTAAACAATTTAAATACATTTTCCCTAAGATTATGTTTTAAATGTCAATCTTTCAATTATATCTTGATTCTAATAGTCCAACTATTTAATCAACGATTTTAGGTACTATTAATTATAATGATTATTATAGTCCAACTATTTAATCAACTATAATTAATTAAATCAAATATATTGATTATTATAATCTAATTATATAATCAACTATAAATGAATTAGTTTAAATATAGTCCAACTATTAATTAAAACAACAATTCAAATATTAGTCCAACTAACATTTAATTTATTTGACGAATGATATTTGTTTGAGCACGTATGGGAAGTAATTAAACGAATATTGCAAATTCAATTTTTGCCTCCCACTATTTTTTGGCGAGCCTCTAACCCTCTGTCGAGTACTCGGGAAACCGTGTTTCCTAGCGGGCTAGGATCCCGTTAAATATCACACAATCTTGAATTTAGCCAACAAATTATATGATAATTAACTAGGTAGATCTCTAAGATCAATTGGATTCAATCCAATTCCTAGATCCAGTAGGGGGACATCCAAGTCCGAAACATATATCTTATATATGCCAATACATCCAATGTATTGCCTAACCTTTTTCATCTGAATCAACTAAGCCTTGGCTTTGGCACAACAAACTTAGTGATCCCAGTTAAGCGCGACCCATTGACCATGGAAAGCTTCGTAATCAATGTCGATGGACAAGAAGTAGTCTTGACTTTGGCCAACAAACCACAACTTGGACAAGACACCAATATGGAACAAAGCCTTCGTGATTCAAACACATCCTCGACAGACAAAGGCCTTGACTTTGGCCAACAAGCCAATGCCAGTCTTGGATCTTGAGTAAGAATCACTCAATGGAAGGAAAAACGCTTAATATTTTGTGAGGGTTTTTCGAGTGCAAATTGGCAACCAATTTATTATCTTTGTTAAGGTCTCATCATCATACACCCTTAAACATGCATTCTAAATACATAATAAAGCGCGTATAAATAAAATAATAATGATATGCGGATGGATACTTTACACATTGATCCTAGATCAAATCTCTCCCTTTCCTCTCTCCCGCTAGCACAAGTATTTACTTCTACCCGCTACACTAACTTCTAAAGAAACCTCATTTACATTGAGGGGAATAGGTGAGAAGAGAATACAAAGAATAATGAGGTAATAAGGCTGGACACGCAGGTCCAATTAGTAAATTCCAAATTTATTACAAGAATTTCTAAAATTGCCCCACCCATCTAATATCCATCCGATATACATTATTCATGCATCGTAACCATGTATTCACACAAGCATGCTATCAATCAATCTAATCAAATTAATTAATCTGATAATTAATGATCATCAAATGTTCAAACAACGATTTGATTTTGCGCGAGTCAAACTCGTTTTGCGAATAAGTACTCACAGTACGAATTCTCGAATTAAATTAAACTACATAATTAAATACAATTCAATTTGTATTTAATACTAATTCGCCATTTAATTCCAAATTAAATATTACACTTTATTAACGAACCTTTACGACTTAAATTCCAAATTTAATCGTTACGGGTCTCAAAGCCCGATTAATATCCAATATTCATTTAATTAAAGTCCAATGGGCTTTTAATTAATTTCTTAAGGCGTGGACTTTTGGTCAACTCGGGTCAAACCCAATAACCAAAGTCCAATCAAGGAGTAACCCCATAAGCCTATAAATCAATTTAGGCCCATTAGGCCCAATTAAACTTTAAAGGTCCATTTGTCGCATTTGGGCTTTATGGAAGCGGTTTTGGGCCTAATTGGATCCAACCAATTTAGCCTAAACCCTTCTTGGTACAGCCAAGCCCAATTAGCCCATTTACAACATTTAAGCCCAATTTCCAAAATTAGCCCAATTTAATTAAATTGCAAAAACCCAATTTCACAATTTAATTACATAAAGTGTATAACACAATTAATTACCCAAATCAATATTTCCAAAACACAAATTTGTTTAATTAATCATGCTCTTTTACAACAAAACATGTCCAACACATTTCATCAAAAATCAAACCCATATACATGCTAAGGCTCTCGGCAATTGTAGAGGATTTTGTGTCTGATTCGGTTTCAATCCGATTAATTCCACAATCGACGTTAAATCAACATCCTTAATCATTTCAAGTCATCCAATGATCAACGAAACAAAAAATTACCAAGAATTAGGGCTCTTGAACTCTCGGCCAAGCCGTGAATATTGGGGAAATTTGTTCCAAACACAATTTCTTGAAATTAATCAAATCAAACTTCAATTAAAACACATTTAAGCATATTCAAACATCCAATTTAATCAAATCATGCTCAAAAACATTTTACCCAAATTTTAAGCCCTAATAAAATTTCATGCTTTTCAATCACTCTGATACCATTATTGGAGTTTCTACGACCCCGAGGATCGATTAACAAGCATAAAATAAACATGCGAATACATCACGGAGTTGCGGAATACTCACATCGATCGGTTGAACGATGCGGCAACGAACAAATTTTTTTTCTGCTCATTGTCATGGTCACGGCTGTTCATTGCAATGGTGTCCTCCATTTTCGGGTTTTGGATCATCTTCTTCAAGCTCCAAGCTTCGTCAAATGATTCTAAGCTCATGGGTGAACTTCCCTATCACCTTCGCATGTCTCTCGGAGTGCTAGCTCTTGATGATTTTGCCACAAAATCACCACACTTTTGCTTCCCTTGCTCACGGTTTTACCCAGAAAACCAGTGAAGAAAATGGCCTAAATGTCGAGAGAGAGAGATGAAGAAATTTGGCTCCAATTCGTGAGCCAAGGAGAGAGAGAGATGAAAATGTGTAATTGATAATTGTTTTCTAAAAACAATTAAACATATACAACTTTTGATTTTCAAAAAATCAAGCCATAAATGCTTGCCAACTACTCACATCAACTTCCATCAATCAATGAATAGTGACTTGCTTCAATCACTCAAAGTGAAAGACATTTTATCACTTGATTGACGAATGATGTGACGCTAGATGCGACTAGCGATTTGAAGCTTGATTAGACTTGCGTGCCGCACTCGAATTCGAAATGCGAATGCGCTCGCAAACAATCCCGGGCTCGGGTTCGTTAATTCCAAATTAACGAATTTTCCGTTGTGTCGTAATTAAATCTAATTTAATTAAATAATCATGCCTAGCATAATTACTATTCACGTCGCTAACGAATTAATTCTAAATCAACTCATTTGCCCGAATTAAAATCTAATTTTAATTCCGTGTCGAAATCCAATTCCGTTTAATATATCGAATATATTAATTCCAAATTAATCGTTATCTCTCTTATCTCCGTAATTAATCACAGATTAATTTTCTCTCTATTCTAATTAATCCCAGATTAATTAAAGTGCGAGTCATACGTCATCGGTGAATCTTCGGGAAGCGACCCATGAGATCCCCAGATATGTGGGAAGTAAATTCGGTCGTCGGACTATCCGAACACGTAAGTACCTAGTACTACGTTTATACCGATTTACAAGACAAGGTTGGCTTCCAGCAAAGTGCCATGCCTACCTAATTCTCCAGAAATATCCTTACAGGAATATAAGGATCTATATCAGGCGTAGTATACGTAGTATTGTGTATGTCGATCCAGTATCAGATGATCACGTGCTAGGCCTGGGGCTGGAATTGTGTCTGCCCCGTACGAAGCACATGTCGAATGTCTGGTAACTAGTCTCTATAATCGGATAAACCTGACCTTGTCATTTTATCCCGATGACTGCAGTACATAAGAATACTAGTACCGTATCCTACGTGACCATCATCTCCATATGATTGGAGTGACACTTCCGTCTTGACATCACACCCAACACACTACGATTCTCGATATACCCAGAAGAGGCGTACATAGAAACCGGTTAAAGCCCTGGACAACCAGACCAAAGTATATTGATTGTCGCAAGTATTAGCGGTGCAAGTCTCAGGTTAATACCAAATACACCTACCCTGATTTCGGACTTCCATAGACACATATTCATACTACCAATGGAATTCCGAGGGGGTCTATCCAGAGCGAAGCTGTTTCCCGTTCCATCGGTAAAACACAACCTCCTATTACACATGCATGAGCATCTTATACCCAAATATATGAGAACTATGCTGTTGTGCCATCACAATGCGCACAAGTGTAATACTAGTCTTTTACGCATTTATCGATGTCCAATCTCGACAATGCTCTGACTAGGGATATTTAATGATTAATCCTTCGTGGACTGATATTGTCTCATATCATTCTCAATCCAGGAACTAATCATAGGGACCTCCTATCATTTATCCATCTTGGTGATCTAATCACAAATGATAAGAGAGCAATCTCCTTTGTCACATAGTTAATTTGTACAACAAAACCATGATCTGTACAAATAGTGACGCTATGGGTCATAATTGTCCAACAGCATTGGCAAGCATTATCCGAATGGATTTACCGTGGCAACATGTAAAAGGTTTCGTCGTAATCAACATAATGTTGATAACGATACCTTTCCGCTACAAGCCTAGCTTAGTACGTTGGTATGTTGCCATCCATGTATGTCTTCCTTGAAGACTTATACTGTACCAATAGGCACAATACCTTCCAGTACATCAACTAGTATCCAAACTAAGTTGGTATACATGGAATCCATTTTGGATATTATGACACTTTGCCATAATAGGGAGTCGATACCTTGTATCGCTTCCTTATACGTAGTCAGTTTGTATTCCTCAATAAGATTGACATCTTTATGAGATGAGATCAGAAACCCATACCTCAGGTTATTTTCTGACTCTCTCCGACTTACACGGTTCTTGTGTATTCAAAGATTATTGGTATAGTTTCATCCCTGATGAACTATTTATGTTCCATTAAGGAATTGGTGTCTGGAACAGTATTACTCTGATTTTCATCGATTTTTACTTTCCTCCCACTTACCACTGCATATAGGTATTCCTCTTAGGAAAACCGCATGGAGAGCAACAATTAAATTGTTCTCTTGTGAGTTTTATAAGTACTACACTTTGGTTACCCTAGGATAACCTACAATTAGGCACTTATCCGATTTGGGTTCTAGTTTGGTATCATCCAAACATATGCCTAGCATTCCCAAATCTTCAGGAATGAGAAAACCCAATTTCTTTCATGTTCATATCTAATATGAAGTTTGTCAAACATATTTTTATGGAACCTTATTCAAAATAAGTCTTGCACTGTTTATGCGTATTGGTTGAAGGAAATGGTAGCTCAGAGCGACTCATGAATAACCTTATCATGTCCAATAAAATTCAGTTTCTCCGTTCAGATACACCGTCAAACTGACGTGTTCCGGGAGGAGTCCTCATTGAAAGAATACTATACTCTTTCAAGTAATTGAGAAACTTATTGCTTAAGTATTTTCATCATGGTCTAACTGTGACGGTTTAATACTTTAGTCGATTTGTTTGTCTACTTCGTGTCGAAACTCTTTGAATTAATCAAAAGTTTCCGATTCGTGTTTCTAAAGAAACACATAACCTTAACGCGATGCCACATCCGTAAAGGTCACGAAATATTCATATCCACCTCTTAGCCTAGCTAGACATGGGCCCACTTACGTCACTATGAACGAGGGCTAACAGATCGGTGGCACTTGCACTTTTACCAAGTAAAAGGTGTTTTAAGCACTTTGCCTAATAAACTAGATTCGTAGACATCATTTGAATAGAATCAAATCAGTTCTAGTACCCACTCTTCAAAAGTGTGGATATAAGAGTCTTGTTAATTGTGTCCCAGACAACAATGCCACAAATAAGTCTCAACCGATTAATTCAGTTTGAGTTATTTGTTTGTCATGTCATACATTTGAGATTTATTTATATTCAAAATATAAATACTGTTATTTACCTCTAATGTGTTTATCTCAATATAATCTTTATACAATAAAACACTTTAGTGTTCTAGAATATAAAGGTATACCCGCAACAGGTTAAACTCTGATATAGAGATAATGTTTCTAGTCAAAGTAGTTACATTGTAACAATTTCCTAATTTAGGTACACACCCAAAAGGGTAGTTCCTAAACTTAAGTTTCTACGGTTAAAACAGCGACTTTCGTCCCGTTTTGATTCGCATATCAATCTCAACTGAAGTCAGTATCCTGCTTATGAGCAGATTCTGCACACCAGTATATATCTATGTACCACTTCTAGTATCAAAATCTAATTTTGAAACTAATAGTGAACATGTTTATAACAAACATATTTGAAGTCAGAGCATTGCACTGCCTTCACTTCCTTCATGTCTACCTTGTCCATACGGCAGTGACGCTTCAGTGACCCCGTTTGCCACAGTTTAGGCAGACATCTTGGGATATGTCATTTGTCTTCCTAGAAGACTGTGATGATTTTTCCTTTGCCCCTTTTCACACCCCAGAAGCCTTGGCCTTCTAGAATGTAGAAGTAAGATGCGCCTTACGCTTCTTGCCTTATTGCAAACTTTGGCTTTGTCTCATTGAGCATAGCCATTAACTCTCCAAGAGTTTACTATTGCAATTTAGTACTTTTAAGATCTAATGATAGATCTATGAAGATCCTTCAATTTCATTATCATAGTATAAGGATCTAATCCTTAGTTCTGATTAAGAAATTAAGGAGTCTATTTGGCAAGCATAATGGATTAAGCACTAAAGTTATCATCACATGAATCTTCCAAAGATCATGCTCTACTATTTTCTCAACTCTGGGCTTAGGCTCGAGACGTCACTCTATCAAATAAAGTAACTTCTCGGTTCCCAAGACTATCCTGAGGTTTTATTCCCAATTTGAAAATTAAAGCCGTTTAAATACATTTTCACCCAGGATTATGTTTTAAACACTAATCTTTCAATTATCTTGATTCTAATAGTCCAACTATTTAATCAACGATTTTAGGTACTATCTATTATAATGATTACTATAGTCTAACTATATAATCAACTATAATTTAATTGGTTAAATTCAATTATATTGATTACTATAATCCAATTATAAAATCAACTATTAATTGAATTAGTTTGAATACAGTCCAACTGTTTTAAAACAACGATTAAATATTAGTCCAACTAATATATTAATTATTTGACGAAAAAATGAAATGAGCGCGTATTGGCAAGTAACTAAACGAATATTGCAAATTTAATACTTGCCTCCCACTATTTTTCGGCGAGCCACTAACCCTCTGTGGAGTACTCGGGAAATATTGTTTTCTAGTGGGCTAGGATCCCGTTAAATAACACACAATCTTGACTTTGGCCAAGAAATTGTATGATAATTAACTAGGTAGATCTCTAAGATCAATTGGATCCCATCCAATTCCTAGATCCAGTAGGTGGACATCCAAGTCCGAAACATATATCTTATATATGCCAATATATTCCCTAACCTTTTTCCTCTGAATCAACTAAGCCTTGGCTTTGGCACAACAAACTTAATGATCCCAGTTAAGCGGAACCCATTGACCTTGGAAAGCTTCGTAATCGATGTCGATGGACAAGAAGTGATCTTGACTTTAGCCAAAAAATCACAACTTGGACAAGACACCGATATGGAACAAAGCCTGTATGATTCAAACACATCCGCGACAGACAAAGGTCTTGAATTTGGCCAACAAACCAGTGCCAATCTTGGATCTTGAGTAATAATCACTCAATGGAAGGAAAAACGCTTAATATGTAGTGAGGGTTTTTCACGTAATTGGCAACCAATTAATTATCTTTCTTAAGGTCTCATCATCATACACCCTTAAACATGTATTCTAAAAACATAATAAGGTGCGTATAAATAAATATAATAACGATATGCGGATGGATATTTAACACATTGTTCCTAGAACAAATCTCTCCATTTTCCTCTCTCCCGCTAGCACAAGTATTACTTCTACCCAATTACATAACACTTCTAAAGAAACCTCATTTATATTGAGGGGAATAGGTGAGAAGAGAAATACAAAGAATCAAGAGGTAATAGGCTGGACACGCAGGTCCAATTTAATAAATTCTAAATTTATTACAACAGTTTCCAAAATTGCCCTCACCCATCTAATATCCATCTGATATACATTATTCATACATTGCATCCATGTATTCACACAAGCATGTTATCAATCAATCTAATCCAATTAATTAATATGAAAATTAATGACCATCCAATGTTCAAACAACGATTTGATTTTGCGCGAGTCCGACTCGTTTTAAGAATAAGTACTCAAAGTACGAATTCTTGAATTATATTAAAATACAACATTAAATCCACTTTAATTTGTATTTAATACTAATTCATTTATTTAATTCCAAATTAAATATTACACTTTTAATGAGCCTTTACGACTTAGATTCTAAATCTAATCATTACGGGTCTCAAAGCCCGATTAACATCCAATGTTAATTTAATTAAAGTCCTATGAGCTTTCAATTAATTTCTTAAGGCATGGACTTTTGGTCAATATGGGTCAAACCCAAATACCAAAGCCCATTTAAGCCAATTTAGGCCCATTAGGCCCAATTAAAATTAAAGGTCCATTAGTTATATTTGGACTTTATGGATATGTTTTTGGGCCCAATTGGATCCAACCAATTAGCCTAAACCAAACTTGACCCAACCAAGCCCATTAAGCCCAAATACAACTTTTCAAGCCCAATTCCAAAATAAGCCCAATTAATTAAATTACAAAATTCCAAATTTCACAATTAAATTAATTAAAGTGTATAGCCATAATTAATTAACCAAATTAACATTTCCAAAACATCAATTTACATAATTAATCATGCTTATCATCATCAAATTATGTCCAACACAATTGAATCAAAAATCAATCATTTTCCATGCTACAAGTCACGACATTTATGGTTTTTCAAAATCGATTTTGATTTCAATCCAATTAAATCTCAAATCAATTTATCCCATGTATTTTCAACTCATCCAATGATCAAAAATTAAAAATACCATGACATTAGGGTACCTCCAAGTTTCGGCCAAGTCTATATTTTGGGGAAAAATTGATCAAATCCATTTTTCACAAAATTGATCACAAACAACTCCAAGTCATCCATATACAAGCATGCTCAAACAAGTAATTTAGTCAAAACATGCTCAAATCCAATTTACCCAAATTTTACCCTAAGTGTATTTCATGCTCAAAATGGCTCAAGATACCATTGTTGGGTTTCTAGGTTAGTCCCAAGATCAATTTAAGCATAGAAACATGTGTGAATACAATAAAGAAGTATGGCGGAATCATACTTACATAGATCAGCTTTCCGATGCGTCGAACACAAAAACTTTTGCTCCCTTGAAGCTCATGGTTTTTGCTCCAAGTGCTCGGCCAAGCTCCAAGCTTGGGTGTGCATTCCATGCCCATAGGTGGGTTTCCCTATCACCTTCGTAAGACTCCTAATGTGTGCTAGCACTCGGAAAAATTTACCGCAAATCCTTCCTTTACTTCTCATTGCTCACGGCAATGAAGAATAAATTTGGGAGAGAAAATGGCCCAAGGCCGAGAGGTATGAGAGGAAGAGAATAGAGGAGTTTGTGTGTTGGTTATTGATTTCCAAAATCAATAAAAAAAGATATACCAAATTTGAATTTCCAAAGTCAAAAAGGTACAAGGCAATTAAGCATTCCAACCACCTCCATCAATCACTCATGAATAGTGACTGACATCACATCACTCAAAGTGACAAGACATCCATCACTTGAATGACTAATGATTTGACGCTTGATGTGACTTGTGGGCCGCACTTGAATTCGAAATGCGAGTGGGCCCGCAAACACTCCAGGGGCTCAGGTTTGCTAATTCCGAATTAACGAATTTTCTGTTGCGACGTAATTAAATCAAATTTAATTAAATAATTGTGCCTATCAAAATTACTATGCACGTCACTAACGAATTAATTCTAAATTAACTCGTTCGCCCAAATTAAAATCTAATTTTAATTCCGCGTCGAAATCCAATTTCGTATTATATATCGAATATATTATTTTATCGATTAATTCCAAATTAATCGTTCTCTCTCTTAAATAATATTTTATCCCAGATAAGATATCTCTGTAATTAATCCCAGATTAATTTTCTCTCTCCTATAATTAATCCCAGATTAATAAAGTGTGAGTCATACGTCATCGATGAATCTTCGGGAAGCGACCCATGAGATCCCCGAATATGTTGGCAGTAAATCCGGTCGTCGGACTATCCGAACACGTACGTACCTAGTACTACATTTTTTACCGATTTACAAGACATGGTTGGCTTCTAGTAAAGCACCGTGCCTGCCCAATTCTCCAGAAATATTCTTAAAGGAATATGTGATCTATATCAGGCGTAGCATATGTAGTCTTTCGTATTACGATCCAGTATCAGATGTCACATGCTAGGCCTGGGGCTGGAATTGTGTCTGCCCCGTACGAAACACATATCGGATCTCTGGTAACTAGTCTCTATAATCGGATAATCATGACCTAGTCATACTATCCCGATGACTGCAGTACATAAGAGCACCAGTTTCGTATCCTACGTGATCATCATCTCCACTATGACCGGAGTGATACTTCCGTCTTGACATCACACCCAATACACTACGATTCTCAATATACCCAGAAGAGGCGTACACAGAACATGTTAAAGCCCTGGACGACCAAAACCAAAGTATATTGATTATCGCAAGTATTAACGGTGCAAGTCTCACGTTAAGACCAAATACACCTACCCTGATTCGGACTTCCATAGACACATAGTCATACTACCAATGGAATTCCGAGGGGTTTATCCTGAGAGAAGTTGTTTCTGTACCATCGGTAAACATAACCTCATATTACACTTACATAAGTATCTTATACCCAAATATATAAGAACTATGTCGTTATGCTCCCACAACGCGCACAAGTGTAATACTAGTCTATTCCGCATTATCGATGTCCAATCTCGATAATACTATGACTAGGGATATTTAATGATTAAACCTTCATGGATTGATACTGTCTCATATCATCTCAATCCAGAACTAATCATGTGGACCTTTTATCATTTATTCATCTAGGTAATCTAATTAGAAATGATAAAAGGGCAATTTCCTTTGTCACATAGTTAATTTGTACAACAACACCATGATCTGTACAAATAGTGATGCTATGGGTCATAATTGTCCAACATAGGCACGGTGGTTTGCTAGAAGCCAACCATGTCTTGTAAATCGGTAAGAATGTGGTACCAGGTACGCACGTGTTTGGATAGTCCGATGACCGTATTTATTAGCTAACATATCCAGTGATCTCTTGGGTCGCTTCCCAAAGATTCACCGATGACATTTGACTCGAACATAATTAATCGGGGATTAATTATGAGAGAAAAAATTAATTTAGGATTAATTGCGTCAAGAATTAATCTGGGATTAATTCGTGTAGAAGAGAGAACACAATTAATTTGGAATTAATTGGCAAAGTAAATTTGATAGTTAAATTGGATTTTACTATTTAATTTATTTAATTTGGGCTAAAATAATATATTAGATATATTGATTGAAATTGGATTACAATACGAAATTAAAATTGGATTTTAATTCAAGCGAACGAATTAATTTGGAATTAATTCGTAAGCGACTTTCGTAATAATTTTGTGAGGCATTATTATTTAATTAAATTGGATTAATTATTTAGCGACGGAAAATTTGTTTAGTCGGATTAAACGAACCGGGCCCAAAGTGTGTTGTACAAGCCAACTTAAATTTGGAATTTTAAAGTGGTGGGACCCACTCTAACTTACATCAACTTGTCAAAAGATGATGGAAGTGGTTGGCAATATTTATTGCACTTTGGAAGTCAAAAATAAAACACACTTTTACAAGTTTGGTAACTAGTTGGACAAACTATGCACTCTCTCCCTCACATCATCTCTTGGCTGAAAGTTGTCTTCTTGGAGGAGAAAATTTTCCTTCAATTTTTTTTCAAGCTAGCACTTAAAGGAGTCAAAGAAAGGTGATAGGGAAACTCACCCAAGATTTTGGAACTCAAATGCAAAGCTTGGAGCTTCATCTTCAAAGAAAGTTTTGAATTTTTCTCATATGATCAAAGTGAGTATTTTCGCAACTCCTTTTGATTTTATTCACACACATATCATGTTTAAAGACATTGGGCATGTCTAGGACGCTAACAATGGTATCAAGAGCCAATCTAAACTTGATTTGAATTTTAGGGTTCTAAACTTTAATTTGGGATTTTTTGCTTGGAGCTTGATTTACCTAAATTGGTTGTTTGGTTGTGTTTGGATGATGATGAATTGGATTTGTGCATCATTGGATTTGTTAAAAATTGATTAGATTAATTTTTCCCAAATTCACATGCATGACCGAATGGAACCCTAATGTGCTCATGGTGATTTTTTGAATTTTGACAATTGGATATGTTAAATGCATGAAATGAATATTGATGATTGATTTAATTGAATTGAAATCGGAATTGGGTATTATTTCTTGCAATTGCCGTGATATATAGCATGTTGGAATGAGTTTATTTTGCCTCAATTTGTGTTGGACATGAATTGGATGATTAAATCATGATTAATTAGTTTAATTGATGTTTTGGAAATATTGGATTAATTAATTAATTGTTGTAATTACACTTTAATTAGATTAATATGTAATTTGGAATAATATGTTAATTTAATTTGTTGTATTTGGGCTTGGTTGGGCCAAGTTTGGTTTTGGACAATTGGGTTGGATCCAATTGGGCCTAAAACCATTTCTATAAAGTCCAAATAAGACTTATTGGGCCTTTAAAAATTTAATTGGGCCTAATGGGCCTAAATTGATTTTTGGCATAGGGTGATTCATATTTGGGCCTTGGCATTTTGGGTTTGATCCATTATGGCCAAAGCCCATGCCTTAAGAATTAATTAAAAGCCCATTGGACTTCAATTAAATAGTATTGGATACTAATTGGGCCTTTGAGACCCATTTAGATTAGATTTAAAATCTAAGTCTAAAAGGCACTAAAATAAGTGTAATTATTTAATTTGGAATTAAATTCGAATTAGTATTGAATACAAATTAAATTGGATTTAAAATTGTAGTTCGATATAATTCAAGAATACATACTTTGAGTATTTATTCTTAAACGAGTTGGACTTGCGCAAATCAAATCGTTGTTTGAACATTGGATGGTCATTAATCAAAGATTAATTAATTGGATTAGATTGATTGACAACATGCTTTGTGTGAATACTTGGATGTATTTAAATGAATAATGTATATCGGATGGATATTAGATGGGTGGGGGCAATTTTGGAAATTGTTGTAAGTATGGTACTTATTTATTAAATTGGACCTACGTGTCCAGCCTTTCACCTCCTTATCTCTTTGTATTTCTCTTCTCACCAATTCCCCTCAATGCAAATGAGGTTTCTCTAATGTATTATGTAATTGGGTAGAAGTATGTAAAGTGCTAGCGGGAGAGAGGAAATAGAGTGATTTGTTCTAGGAACAAATTCTATTATATATCCATCCGCATATCATTATTAATTTTATTCGCACCTTATTATGCTTTTAAAATGCATGTTTAAGGGGTGTATGATGAGACCTAATCAAAGATAATAAATTTGTTGCCAATTTAAGTGAAAAACTCTCATTAAATATTAAGCATTTTCCTTCCATTGAGTGGTTATTTCTCAAGATCCAAGATTAGCATTGGTTTGTTGGCCAAAGTCAAGATCATTGTCCATCGCGGATATGTTTGAACCACGAAAGCTTTGTTACATATCGCATATCTTGGGCAGTTGTGATTTGTTGGCCAAAGTCAAGGTCACTTCTGTACATCGATGTGGATTACGAAGCTTTCCTACTATCAATGGGTCGCGCTTAACTGGAATCATTAAGCTTGTTGAGCCAAAGCCAAAGCTTAGTTGATTCAAAGGAAAATGTTAGGAAATATATATTGGATATATATCTCAGACTTGAAGGTCCACCTATCGGATCTAGGAATTGGATGGGATCCAATTGATCTTAGAGATCTACCTAGTTAAGTTTCATACAGCTTGTTGGCCAAAGTCAAGGTTGTGTGTTATTTAACGGGATCCTAGCCCACTAGGAAACTGGGTTTCCAGAGTACTCCACATAGGCTTAGAGGCTCGCCGAAAAATAGTGGGAGGCCAGTATTAAATTTGCAATTTCGTTTAATACTTGCTAAACGCGCTTTTTTATTTTATTTATCGTCGTTATAAATATATATTAGTTGGACTAATATATTTTATTGCTTTTATTGAACAGTTGGACTGTTTTTACACTACTCCACTTGTAGTTGGTCATATAGTTAGACTATAGTAATCATTACATTTTAAGTGTACCCGAAATCGTTGATTGGATAGTTGGACTATTGCAATCGATATGGATGGAAAGATTAGTGTTAGGGACATCATCATGGGCGATAATGTCTTTAACGGCTCCAATTTTTTAAATTGGGAAATGAATCTCAGGATAGTCCTGGGAGCAGAGAAGTTACTCTATGTCATAGAGAAACCTCTCGGGCCTGAGCCCGGAGTTGAGCAAATAGTAGAGCATGTGTTTTGGAAGACTCATCGTGATGATAACTTTAGTGCTCAATCTGTAATTTTTGCCACAATGACTCCTCAATTTCATCGTCAGAATAAAGAATTGGATCCTTATAGTATGATGTTGAAATTGAAGGATCTTCACATGTCTATTCTTAGATCTCAGAAGCATAAGTTGCGAAAGAAGCTCTTTCGCTCACGTATGTCAGAATGTACATCTGTCGAGCACTATATGTCGCAGATGATTGCTGACATCGAACAGCTAGGTCAGCTGGGCATAACCTTTGAGGCCGAGACTTCCATAGATTTGATCTTACAGTCTTTGCTCGAGTGCTGGGGCGGGTTCATCATGAACTACAATATGATGAACCAAGAAAAGACTCTTGGAGAGTTAATAGCGATGCTGAAAAAAGTAGAGCCAGAGCTTCTAAAGGGCAAGAAGTGCGAGGCGCACCTTACTTCGACTTCCCAGATGGCCAAGGCTTGGCCGAAGGCTTCTGGGGGTGTGAAGAAAATGAAGATAAAGGGCAATGCCAAATCATCAAAGTCTTCTGGGAAGACTAAGGACATATCCCAAGACGTCTGCCTACATTGTAGCAAACGGGGTCACTGGAAGCATGACTGTCGTGAGTACAAGGCGGAGTTGAATGAAGTGAAGACGGGCAATGCTCCGCCTTCAAGTATGTTTGTTATAAATATGTCCACTACTAGTTACAAAAATTGGATTTTTGATACTGGATATGGTACTCACATATGTACTGATGTGCATGATCTGCTGATTAGCAGAAGACTAGCTTCTGACGAGATCGACCTACGAGTCAGAAACATGACGAGAGTCGTTGTTTTGGCCGTTGGGACCTATGTTTTGAACCTGTCATTGGGGCATGTAATTACATTAGGTGATTGTTATTTTGTACCTAGTTTGATTAGGAACATCATCTCTGTATTTAGTGTAACCTGATGCGGGTATACCTTTGTATTCTGGAACACTGGGTGTTTTGTATATAAAGATGACATTTTGATATGTACAGTAGATATTAATAATGGTCTTTATAGTTTGAATATAAACGAATCTCAAACATATAACATGACAAACAAAAGCTCAATCTGAGTAAAACATATGAAACTTATTTGTGGCATTGTCGTCTGAGACACATTTACAAGACTCGTATATCCACACTTTCGAAGAGTGGATACTTGGACGGATTTGATCCTAGTTCATATGACATCTGCGAATCTTGTTTATTAGGTAACGTGCCTAAAATGACTTTTAGCGGTAAAGGTGTACGTGCCACCGAGCTATTAGCCTTCGTTCATAGTGACATATGTGGGCCCATGTCTAGCCAAGCTAGAGATGTATATGAATACTTTGTAACCTTTACGGATGTTGCATCGCGTTATGGTTATGTGTATCTTATGACACACAAGTCGGAAACTTTTGAGAAATTCAAAGAGTTTCGACACGAAGTAGAAAAATAGACCGGAAAAAGTATTAAAACATTACGGTCGGACCGTGGTGAAGAATACTTAAGCAATGAGTTTCTTGATTACTTGAAAGAGTATGGTATTCTTTCATAGTGGACTCCTCCATGAACACCTCAATTCAACGGTGTGTCCGAACGGAGAAACCGAACTTTGTTGGACATGGTAAGGTTAATGATGAGTCGCACCGAGCTACCAATTTCATTCACGGGATACGCATTGAAAAATGAAATACTTATTTTAAATAAGGTTCCGTCAAAGTCTGTTGGACAGACTCCATATGAAATATGGACAGGAAAGAAATCGGGTTTCTCATTCCTGAAGATTTGGGGATGCTGGGCATATATTAAACGTTTGGATGGTACCAAACTAGAACCCAAATCGGAAAAGTGCCTATTTGTAATTGGTTATCCTAGGGAATCCAAAGGATGTTATTTCCACAACCAATAAGAGAACAAAATATTTGTTGCTCTTCATGCGGTTTTCCTTAGAGGAATTCCTAAATGCAGTGGTAAGTGGGAGGAAAGTAAAACTCGATGAAAATCAGAGTGATACTGTTCCTGGCACCGAAACCCTATGGAACACCAACAGTTCATCAGGGATGAGACTGTTCCACAATCTTCTAATACACAAGAACCGCATAGTTCGGAGAGAGTCAAAAAATAACCTAAGAGGTATGGGTTTCTGATATCACCTCATGTAGATATTAATCTTATTGAGGAATATGAACCGGCTACGTATGAGGAAGCGATACAAGGTATCAACTCCATTTTATGGCGAGAGGCCATGAAGTCCGAAATGGATTCCATGTATACAACCAAGTTTGGACACTGGTTGATGTACCAGAAGACATCGTGCCTATTGGTAGCAAATGAGTCTTCATGGTGAAGACAGACATGGATGGCAACATACAAACGTACAAAGCTAGGCTGGTAGCGAAAGGGTATCGTCATCAACATGGTGTCGATTATGATGAAACCTTTTACCCGTTGCCATGATTAAATCCATTCGGATAATGCTTGTTAATGTTGTATATTTCGATTATGAAATATGGCAGATGGACGTCAAAATCGCTTTCCTTAACAAGAACCTTTTGGAGGATGTTTATATACAACATCCTGATGGTTTTATCGTGCCAAAACATGCAAACAAGGTTTGCAAGTTAAATCGATCCATTTTTAGATTGAAGCAAGCATTGTGTTCTTAGAACCAACGTTTTGATGAGATCATAATGATATATGGTTTCATTCAAAACGATGATGATTCTTGTGTATATAACAAGGTTAGTGGGAGCGCACTGACATTGATTGTCCTATACGCTGATGATGTATTGCTTCTTAGCAATGACATTCCCATATTAAAATCGGTGAAAGCTTGGCTTTCATTAAAATTCTCCATGAAAAACTTGGGAGAGGCAACCTTTATTCTAGGAATAAAGATCTACTGGGATAGATCTAAAAGTTATTGGCACTCTCCGAGAACTCGTACATTGAAAAAGTGTTGAAGAGATTCAACATGGATCAGCCCAGAAGAGGCTGCTTCCAGTGTCACATGACGTCTCTCTATCTAAGCACATGTGTCCTTAAACTCAAGATGAGAGAGATTCAATGAATTGGATCCCTTTCGCTTAAGCAGTCGGATCGATCATGTATGTCATAACATGTACGCGACCTGGTGTATCATACGCTTTGAGCATATGTAGTCACAATCAGGCCGATCCAGGTGATGGTCACTGGATTGATGTTAAGAACATCCTTAAGTATCTTAGAGGAACTAAGGATACTTTCTTAATTTATGGAGATTGAGAACTTGAGGTGACTGCAATCACCGATGCAAGTTTCCAAACCGATAAAGACGACTATAAGTCGCAATAAGGGTACATATTTTGTTTGAACAACGGAACATATAGCTGGAAATCTTCCAAGCAAGATACTGTTGCCGATTCAACAACAAAAGCAGAATACATTGTTGCGGCTGAGGCAGCAAAAGAAGAACTTTAGATCTATAAAATTCCTAATTGGATTAGGAGTAGTTCTGTTAGTAGCTAAGCTGGGCTATAGCACAGGCTAAGGAATTACGGTCTCATCAATGATCCAAGTATGTACTTCGATGGTTTCACCTGATTCGTGAGATCATACATCGTGGCGATGTCAAGATCGAAAGATTGTTTCAGATGATAACCTTGCATATCCACTAACGAAAGCTATATCTCAGCAAAAGTTTGAGCCACCCGTACATAGTTCAGGTGTTAGACACTTGAGTGATTGGCTATAGAACAAGTGTGAGATTGTTAGACAATTATGACCCATAGCATCACTATTTGTAAAAGACATGGTGTTTTTATACAAATTAACTATGTGACAAAGGAAATTGCTATTTTATCATTTTGTAATTGGATTACTTAGATATATAAATGATAAAAGTCCATATGATTAGTACCGGATTAATAAGATATGAGACAGTATTAATCCACGAAAGGTTTAATCATTAAATATCCATAGTCGTAGTATTATCAAGACTGGACATCGATAATGCGGAATAGGCTAGTATTACACTTGTTTGCGTTATAGAAGCTTAACAACATAGTTCTCATATATTTAAGTATTGGATACTTATGCAAGTGTGATAGGAGGTTCTGTTAACCATTGGATCGGGAACAGCTTCGCTCTGGATAGACCCCTCGGAGTCCCATTGGTAGTATGACTATATGTATATGGGAATCCGAATCAGGTAGGTGTATATGGTCTGAACCTAAGACTTGCATCGCTAATACTTGCGACAATCAGTATACTTTGGTTTTGGTCGTCCGGAGCTCTAACAGGTTCTGTGTACGCCTCTTTTGGGTATAGTGAGAATCGTAGTGTATTGGGTGTAATGTCAAGATGGAAGTATCACTTCAGTCATATGGAGACGATGATCACGCATGGATACATAACTAGTACTCTTAAATACTGCAGCTATCGGGATAGTATGACTAGGTCATGATTATCCGATTACAGAGACTATTTGCTAGTGATCTGATATATACTTAGTACGGGGCATACACAATTCCAGCCCCAGGCCTAGCATGTGACATCCGATACTGGATCGTAATACGCAATACTTTGTATACTTCGCCTGATACAAATTATATATTCCTCGTTGAATATTTCTGGAGAATTGGGTAGGCACGGTGCTTTTCTAGAAGCCAACTATGTCTTGTAAATCGGTAAGATCGTGGTACCGGGTACGTACGCATTCGGATAGTCTGATGACCGTATTTACTGCCAACATATCCAGGGATCTCTTGGATCGCTTCCCAAAGATTCACCGATGACATTTGACTCGAACAGAATTAATCTGGGATTAATTATGAGAGAGAAAATTAATCTGGGATTAATTCGTGTAGAAGAGAGAACGCGATTAATTTGGAATTAATCGGTAAAGTAAATTTAATAGTTAAATTGGATTTTACTATTTAATTTATTTAATTTGGGCTAAAATAATATATTAGATATATTGATTGAAATTGGATTTCAATACGGAATTAAAATTGGATTTTAATTCAAGCGAACAAAGTAATTTGGAATTAATTCGTAAGCGATTTTCTTAATAATTTTGTGAGACATTATTATTTAATTAAATTGGATTTAATTATTTAGCGACGGAAAATTCATTTAGTCAGATTAAACGAACCGGGCCCAAAGTGTGTTGTACAAGCCAACTTAAATTTGGAATTTAAAGTGGTGGGACCCACTCTAACTTACATCAACTTGTCAAAATATGATGGAAGTGGTTGGCAATATTTATTGCACTTTGGAAGTCAAAAAGAAAAAACAATTTTACAAGTTTGGTAACTAGTTGGACAAACTATTCACTCTCTCCCTCACATCATCTCTTGGCCGAAAGTTGTCTTCTTGGAGGAGAAAATTTTCCTTCAATTTTTGTTCAAGCTAGCACTTAAAGGAGTCAAAGAAAGGTGATAGGGAAACTCACCCAAGAGTTTGGAACTCAAATGAAAGGCTTGGAGCTTCATCTTCAAAGAAAGTTTTGAATTTTTCTCATCCGATCAAAGTGAGTATTTCCGCAACTCCTTTTGATTTTATTCACACACATATCATGTTTAGAGACCTTGGGCATGTCTAGGACACTAACACTATTATCATAATAAACTATGTGCAGTTTATCCATATCTGGAACAACTTCAAAATCTGCCAAGAACTTACGGAGCCAGACTGCTTCCTTAGCTGCTTCATAAGATGATACATATTTAGCCTCCATGGTGGAGTCAACAATACAAGATCACTTTATGCTCCTCCATACTATAGCCCCACCACTTAGGGTGAACACTGATCCAGATGTAGATCTCCCAGAATCGACATTCGTCTGAAGATCAGAGTTTGTAGATCATCTCAGAATCATATCCTGACTTGTATATATAAATATATAATTTCTCGTTCTCCGAAGATACTTCAGAATATGTTTCACCGCTACCCAATGATCTAATTCTGGGTTGGATTGAAAACCTACTGACTACTCCCACTGCAAAATAGATGTCTGGTCTCGTGCATAATATAACATACATAAGACTTCCAACTGCGGAAGCATATAGTATATGTCTCACCTCCTCAACTCCTTGAAGTGTCTTAGGATACTATTCCTTAGATAAATGAATTCCATATCTGAAAGGTAAATTACCTTTCTTGGAATTCTGCATATCAAATCGTACAAGAATCTTGTCGATATAAGATGCTTGAAACATTGCTAATAGTTGTTTCTTGCGATCCCGAATGATCTGGATCCCAAGTACATAACTTGCCTCTCCCAAATATTTCATTTGGAATTTGTTAGCTAGCCAAATTTTCACGTCTGATAATATCTTTACATCATTCCCAATAAGTAAAATATCATCAATGTATAACATAAAGAAAACCACATTCCCATCAATGATGCACTTGTAGACACAAGGCTCATCGATGTTCTGCTCAAAGTTATAAGACTTGATTGTAGTAACAAACCTTATGTTTCAAGATCTAGATGCTTGCTTAAGTTCATAAATGGACTTTTGCTACTTGCAAACCTTTTGCTCTTGACCTTTGGTATTGAACCCCTCTGGTTGTACCATATAGATACACTCATCAAGATTGTCATTCAAGAATGCAGTCTTGACGTCAATTTTCCAAATCTCATAGTCATAATATTGGCAATGGAAAGAAGAATCCTGATGGATTTAAGCATGGCTACTGGCGAGAAAGTCTCTTCATAGTCAACTCTCTCTTTCTGGGTATAACCATTTGCCACTAGCCTAGCCTTGAAAGTCTGTACTTTCTCATCTATTCCTCTTTTTCTCTTGTAGATCCACTTGCAACCTATGGGTTTTACTCCATCAAGTTGGTCTACAAGTTCCCAGACTAAGTTAGAGTACATAGACCACATCTCGAGGTTCATGGTTTTGAGCCATTCATCTTTATCAATATCTTCCATTTCACTACGATAGGTCAATGGATCATCTATACCATCACAAGATGCAAAAACTTGCACCTCAACATTTCCTAGATAGCGTTTAGGTTGTTTTACAACCCTCTCACTATGTCTAGGTGGTATGGTATCCTGATAAACTTGCATCTGAATTTCAGATGTAGAAAATGTTATGTCTTTCTCAACATTTGACAATGGTGTACTGGTCGTACCAGCAAGTAACTCCTCAAGTAACACTTTACTTCGAGGTTTGAACTCTCTCATATACTCCTCCTCAAGAAATGTAGCATTTGTCAACATAAATACTTTATTATCTTATGGACTATAAAAGAATCCACCCCTAGTTTCCTTAGGATAGCCTACAATTAGGCACACATTTGAACGTGGTTCCAACTCAGTAGTCTTGTTCTTTAGCACATGTGTCAGACACCCCTATATACGGAAATATCACAAACTAGCTTTACGACCATTCCAAAACTCTAAGAGAGTCTTAGAAACAAACTTAGAAGGAACTACATTCAGGATATTCATTGCAATTTGTAATGCATACCCCCAAAATGAACTAGGTAGAGTGTTATAACTAAACATTGATCTCATCATGTCTAGTAAGGTCTGATTTCTCCTTTCTGCAATACCATTTTGTTGTGGTGTTCCAGATGTCGTGAGCTGTGAAATAATTCCATGCTCAACTAAGAATTCCTCGAAATATCTATTAAGGTATTCTCCTCCACGATCTTATCGTAGAATTTTGATGTTTTTACCTAACTGGTTCTCAACCTCAGCACGATATTATTTGAACTTTTCAAATGTATCTGACTTGTGTTGCATTAGGTAAACATTCCCATATCTAGAATAATCGTCAATGAAAGTGACGAAGTATTCATAACCACCTCGGTCTTTTACATTCATCGGTCCGCAAATGTCCGAATGTATTAGCTCCAGTGTTTCTTTGGCTTTTATTTCTTTTCCAGTAAAATGTCTCTTAGTCATTTTGCCTTCTAGACATGATTCGTAGATAGATAAAGTACCGAGTCTTAACTGATTTAAAACTCCGTTCTTAATTAGTCTATCTATCCAGTGAAAGTTAATGTGACCAAGTCTAAGGTTCCATAAATAGGTATCATAATGAGAAATCTTTTGCCGTTTAGTTTTAGATATTTCAATCTTAAATATTCCAGTATTAAGTAGTGATTCATACATTAACGGCCTTAATACATATAAATTATTCTCAGAGTTTCCCGTGCATATATCTAATCCATTTCTACTAATAATAACTGACTTAATATTAAATGAAATAGAAAAACCACATTCCATAAGTTTTGTTAAGAAATCAAATTCCTGCGAAAACCAGGAATATATAACACACCATTCAAACATAAATAACTCTTATTAAAATTCAAATTTGAAACTCATACTGCTTTTGCTGAAACAACATCCCATGTCTTAACTCTTATGGTAAAGCTACCTTCAGTAAGGTCCCTTCATGAGTCAAGTAGCTGTAAATAACAACAAATATGGTTAGTGGCACCAGAATCAACAATCCATATGGATTTATCATCCTCTACCAAAAGAGACTCAATGACAAGTAAATATGTATTTTTCTTCTCTTTAAGCTCAGCAAGGTATTTCAGACAATTCCTTTTCCAATGCCCTTGTTGTTCATAATGGAAACATTTTCCTTTGGCATTGGTTCATTTAGAGCCTTTGTTGTTCTTCTTTTTCATTGGTTTTTCCTTTGCCTTCCAATTGCATTTCTTCTTCTTCTTTGCAGATTTAGAAGATTCGGCAATATTTGCCTCGACATTGGACCTACGAGGACCATTCATAACTGACTCGTAATTGGTGTGCTCATTTAGCAGTCCAGTCAACGTAAAATTCAACTTATTCATAGAACAGTTGCTTTTAAACTGCAGAAAACTCTTCGGAAGGGTTTCCATGATCATTGTCACCTGACTTTGCACATTGATATGTGCACCATGGGTTTCAGCCATATTAAGATGAGACATCATCCTTAACACATGGTCTCGGACTGATGTGCCTTCCTTCATTCTAGTGGTCAATTTAGAGACTATTACCTCATGTTATTGCCGGTCTGAAGGTTGACCAAACATGTTCTGTAATGACTGCATAATCATTGATGTTGTCGCCATAGGCTCATGCTGTGCTGCAAGAACCTCAGACATAGATGCTATCAAATAGCTATGGGCTTTCTCATCAGCTTTAATCTAATTATTATAGGCATTACGTGCAGCTCTGCCAGCATTTGGTGCTGGCTCAGGAGGACATTCCTCCATTAGGACAAATTTAAGGTCTTCATAGAGCAAAATAGAATTCATGTCATTTTTCCATTTAACATAATTATCACCAGTTAATTTTTCTTGTTGTTTGAGAATTGAGATAATTACAGATGTCATGGCTGTAAAATAATAAACGCGCATTCAACATTCATTCGTCGCATATTAAAATTATCAAACATTTAGGCATAAGAATTAAACATGATTCATGATCAATGTATAATGAATTAGAAACGTAAAAGAATTACTATGCCACGGTTATCTATCATCCCACAAATAAGTGCCGATGTAGGATAGGTCAAGTATTCGTATGATAGACTGGGACATTCTCAATTGATTAATATATCTGAAATAACTCTTATTCCTATATTAACCAACTACCGTTTTTTTGGTCAAGGAAGCTTTGGTTAATAACTTAATCATTCATTTGTGAGTGTGACCCATTATTTCGAAACCCTTGGACTTAACGAGTGAAATGCCACCATAGGGTAGGTCAAATCACCAGATACATCTAGAGTCTCTATCCTTTCAGAATCCAAACTTGATATTGACCCAAAAAGGACACCATCAATAGGGGATGAAAGCAAAGTCGTCTCGAGGTGCCTATTGAATCTCACATTTCTGGATAACAATGGAGATCGTGGGATATATTGTGATAAACCCCTCTCCGACTCACTATTTTAAAGTGTAAGGTTTCTATCTCACTAGTATCTCGGCTAAAGTCATAACCTTATTAATATTAGTTGATAATTTAGTGATCTAACCAATTTTAACTCTTAAAATTTTATTCACTAATCCCGATTAGTCTCTACTAACCAATTAACTTAATTAAACTAATTTAATCAAGTTGTTATAGTGATCTAATCAATTTAACTCTTAAATTATTAGGTCACTAATAGGTTTTAAAATTTAGAATTCAACGAACGGACCAAATATCATTAAACCATTTAATCGATAAAAACACATTATTTATTCCAAAGGTACGTGGTATTGTATCCCGAGTGCAGACCATAATACCGTCCATTCAGAACCGGCTATGGAATTTATGTCTGGGTTTCCATCCGATATACCAAGGAAAATAATGTATTAATAAGGTCCATTTGTTTCTAAAACTTGAATTCGCAATTTTTAAACCTTTAAACCAATTAATCTTATTAATCCGTTTGCATGCATCTCATATTCTTATTTAACTTTTAAATTACATAAAATCATATTTTATGACTAGAATATCATGCATATCTACATGTTATGACATGTGAAAATACAAGAGTATACACCCTAGGCTATGTGACATGTTAATAAATAATTTAAAACATACATATATTCCCAGGTCTGGGTGTCGCGACACAAACTGATGGGCGTCGCGACGCTCAGAAAAATAGAAACTGGAAAAGTACAAGCTCTGTGTTGCGTCACGACGGAAGGTTATCTGTGTCACGACGCAAACAAGGCAGTAGCCTCAGGTTTCATATGCGTAGCGCGTCGCGACATAACCCAGTTTCCAGGGCTGGAAATTGCAAAAACATACATATTACAAATTACGTGGCATTCATTGGTCTTCAATCTTGTTCCATGGAGTGTAGTTGAGTTCTTCGAGGAATTTCTCTGTCAAAAGTCCTTCGCGGCATCGGCTCCTCCAAGTTAAAAATAGGGTTACATAATGGACTTATTACAAAGGAAACGAACTTACAACACCTGAAAGAATATAACCTTATGGTCTTACATTTCCAATGCTAAAAACAAGAGCTGGAAAAAATAACGATCAACGCAATACATTCATCACATGAATCAAAAGTAAACATTCATCACATGAACATTAAAACCATTCATCTCATGAATCTAATTGTGCCTAATCATCATAACATGCATTTTAATAATCTATATCTTATATAAATTATTAAAACTAAAATGAGAAGGGTTAAGAAAACTTTTCAACCTTAAGCTCTTGATGCCAATTGTAGAAAATGACTTTCCTTAGCGCGGTGGAAGTTGCTTGTGTGGGCACCAATTTCGGTATGGATCTTTAAAATTTTCTTTGCCTTATTCCTTTGTTGTAGTAGCCAAAATCAATCATTTGATGTCCAACGCTTGGATCAACCACTCGATCTTCCGAACTATAACTCAGAACCAACAAACCCAAGTGTAGGCTTCACTCACAAAGATCAAAACTCTAAAAAATTTAGAAAATTAAGATGTCACAATGGTGTTTAGATTTTTGGAACATCAAACACTCTCACAACACTTGTGAATGTTTGAACTCCCTCCATTTTCTCTCAATTGCACTTGTGTGAATGAATGCAAAATATTAACCTTAGAAGTGAGAGAAATGGTAGAGATTATATTCTCTTACACAAGCCAACTAACCTTGTCATTAAGCATCTAATGCTTTCTTACAATGGCCAACACAAAAATGTGAATGTCATACCAAAGCATAAGAAATGATAAGCTAAAGACAAAGACTTTGTCATTAAGCATCTAATGCTTTCTTTCAATGACAAACATATAAATGTGGAGGCCATACCAAAGCATAAGAATGGATTAGCTAATGGCAAAACTATTAGGTGTATACAAGCCACCTAATAGACATAATAAATGAAGATCATGGCAGGCCATATGGCTTTGTCTCCAAGGTAAATAAAAATCATTATCTCAATAATGATTAAATTACCTTAAATTATGTTGTAGTAATTATCTCATAATTATTACTAACTTGATTATCTCATAATCAAAGAATTCTTGAAAACATTAAATTAAACTAATTTAACATATTTTTCATTTGTGACAATAAATATTATTAATCTCATTAATAATATATAAATATAATGTGAGCATATTATTAGACAATCTAATTATATTAGGTTAGCTACAGTTAATCGAGCTAGCACGGGGACCAAATGGACCTACGGTTCCGAGCTCCAATAATTCTGAAATATTAGTTAAACTCTTTAATCAAATATTATGAATTATTAACTCCATGTTATTCCACTAAAAACTCGAAGTTGAACTCATGTTACCGTAGATGGATAAAATAAACCGAACAACTTCGGTGTCCATTGATATAGTTATTACATATGGATATAGCCCTTCACGAATATCTCATAAATATAGTCGGGTCAAAAGTCTGTTAAACCCCTCTAAATATTTTGTCTCTTAAGCAACCATTGATTCTATAATGAACAATTAATTCATAATAATTATGAATAAAAAACTTTCTATTCGTAATAGCAAGGTTGAGCGCTCAAATTTTTCAAGTCCCGAATCAACTCTTAAAAGAGATACTCTTCTGCTTCTCGTAAGAATGAGTGAATTCCATATCTACGTAAAATGTTCCCAGCTACCAAACTATATCCCCAAAATACGCAGTTATTGGCCGGGAATACAACACCAACCTCACCATAGTAAATCAAAGGACATAGCCTGTCATGAGAATTCGTAGTACACTCAGGATTAAGATCAAAACCATATATGACCATGTATTAGATAAAATAAATTTCTTCGATATTTAAAAAAAAATCGTATTTATCTGAGTCCAGTCCTATATAATCTCATCATACAAGTGTTGGGGTTGGTGCTCAGAGCGCCAATCTGGACCGTATTTATGTCTGATTCATGAATACGAACATCCCATTTTTCCATAATATTACTTTCTTAGTGGTTACACCTCTGTTTTTTATATACGTATTCGATCTAATTACTACTAGATTGAAACTAAATGTGGTTTAGTGATATGTATATTAGACAAAGGCCCGATAATATATAATGCAGTACACAGTTACAAAACTAGTTTGTAATTGACATTGGGAAGTGTCACTGCTAAATATATATTATCAAATATTTTTCCTGGTCAAGATTTACTAACACGGGTCGGTTAGTCAAATCAACTGAGACCGGTACATGTCGTATATCGAGACTTGGTCCGATGGTTTATCCCAATGAACCATGAGTCTTGGAGACTCGTATAGACGTGTAGGTGTTTATAGTGGATAAACACTGAACGACTCATCGAAGATTCTTAGTGGATGGTACACCAACGTCAATAAGAATCTTCTCGGGTTGAGTAGCATAGTGGTCCTTCGACTTGAGACACCACTGTGGATGTATGAGACATCCTTCACACTTAGATGACAGTCATGTCACCGATCTATTTAGATCAGACATCCGCCTGTTCGTTGGGTGTGAACCGATCCTCAGGATATCCTGTGTGTGTCAAGATAGGATCTGTCAGTACTTTGTACATAGCATAGGTAGTCCATATGTGATTAGCAATCAGTTAAATCTACGGCCATAGTATACTTCGGAAATGAGTTCCGAATGTTTTTTTATAGATTGCTAATAGAATCGTCGACGGGATAATACCTATAGAGATTTGACGTTTACATCTATATCTCTGGGATTATCCGGATACCTGTGCCGGATGAATTATACATACGCAATGACCTCGACCTGTATGATTCAGCTAGTTTATCTGTGGCCGTCATAATTTACGGGTGGGTAAATTATGGACACGAAATTGGATTTTGTGACAGATATACCTGAATCTAGAGAGTCTCACTAATGAAATATACTCGTAAAGCACTAGGGTAACTTTATGAATATGATGATTATTTATAAATCGTTTAAACGTTAAACGAAAAATACATGCAAACGGGTCGAACCGTCATTTCCTAATTAATGTGTATTTGTATTTAATATATGATATTATTAAATACACATTAATAAATTGTCAAATAAAGGTATTTGACATATATCATTTATATATGTATTTGAGATATTTAAAGTAAATATAATACATATTTGAGATATTAGTATTTATTTAATTGATTAATTTTTTAATTATTAAATAATTAATATAATTAAAATATAAATATCTTACCAAATGATAAAGTTAGGAAATGATTATAAGTGTAAATTGTTGACTTTATACATAAAGGAAAAGATTGTCAAAATGGTTTTGACTTCTTTAGATATTTGATTAAATTGTTTAAAATGAAAATAACTATTTAATTTTTCTTTTGTAATTTTCGGACATGCCCTTATTAAATATAAGTGTTATATTTTTTAAGTTGCCATTTTTTAACTTGTTTGGAATCATTAAAGTGTAATGATAAAAGCAAAACAAGTTGATAAACCTTTAAATGAAACAAAAGTAAAATATCTAGATATTTTACTTATTTCTCCCTAAATTTCGGCCAAGGCTCATTTTGGAGGAGGTATATATTGTCTTGTTTCATTTTTAGGGTTAAGAAGTTCAAATACACAAAATAAATATAAAAGAAGTTGAGAGAAAAGCTTGAAGGCCAAAGGAGAAAAGGCTTGAAAACTTAGATTTTGTAAGTCTTTCTTTAAAGCTTTCAACATGGAAATTATTTCTAACATGCTTGGCATCATTTTGTGTTGCTTTGATGTTATTTCTTATATTATAGTTTTTGTTTATTTGGTTGAGAACTTGTGTGAAAGATTGATGCATGTAAGTGAGCTTAAACTTGTTTTAAAGCTTACTTTTGATTCTTTGAAAATCAAAGTTTCCATTCTAGAGTTAGTAAGCCACTCTTTGGTGACCTAGAATTGTTCTAGAGTTGTTTCAAAGTGGTGAGGCTAGATTGGTGAAGTATTGAATGGATTAAAGTGTTGGATTTTTTAAATTTGGTGAAATTGGACAATTTGATGAAATTGAAAAATTAGGGTTCATAATCCACTCCAAATTTGGGGATTTTCATATATGTGATGTATTATGGTATGAATATGATGGATGTAAATTTTTGGGCTGATTGGATTTGATCTTGGCATGTTTTGACAAAAGGGACCAAAATGCAATTACTTGAAAATTTGGGGTGCTCACGGCAATTACTCAAAATTGGGGATTTGTGTGAAATATAATTTTGATGCATTAGATGTGTTGAAAAATTTTATAAATGATTTAGAATCATCCAAAATTATATTTGATACTTTTTGGGCTAAAATAATCAATTTACAAAATTTTGTGGCAATTCGATAATTACCAAGAAATTTGATCTCTTGTGTAATTTTTCAGAATTTGATAATTGGATAATTAAATAAATAATTTTATTTAATTGATCCGAGAAAAATTTTTGAAATTGGAAAATTTTGATTTTCCGCGATTCCGCTGCGTTACTGATATTCCCCCTTAAAACCCCAACAAAATGGTATCGGAGCGAGTCTGATTCTAGCCACCCTAATATGATTATGCCTTTTAAATTCAATGTTTAATTTATTCTTTACTCGTATCATGCATGTATTTATTTAATTTGATTAAATAAATTAAAGAATCTTTTGCGGAAAATCCCTAAATAATAAGGTTTTATGTAATTCATGTATTTGATGCATATTACGTGGTCCGTCTTGTCAATACAGTTTATGAATATTTTTCTGTGACTACATCCGAGACCGTGCCTCTGCTGTGAGGGTGTAGCCGATAGAGATTTATTTATACCGGATGTATGTCAGATACTAGATAAATTCAAGCGAAAGCAGAATCCTGAACTTGCCCTAGCTGTCAGGATCACGCAAGTAGCTTGAGTTTATCATTGAGGAGTTTAAACCTGGTACGTCTCCTTGTGGACCTGCCTAGCAGTGACAACGAGAAACGACCAGGACCGGAAACCCAGGAGTCACAACGAGTGTGATTGACAATGAGTTGTCTACCTGTGAATATACGTAGGCGAGATCGTGCCTCTGCGTGAGTCGAATATATTCATGGGGTCCACTTCCCATTATGGAATTCGATTTAATTATTGAATTCTCATTTTTCCGTTGGGGATTACGGTATTACGTAAAATAGTGGGAGGCACTGTTAAGTTTAAAAATTCCATAACTTAGGCAGTGTGTATTATTATGGAAATTGCCGCTTGTTTGTTTCCTTATTCTATTGTTTATATAGAATTGAACTTTTATTTACTGCACACATATTTTGATATGTTATCTGACTTGACTCTTGGTTGCAGTTATTCTAGAATAGGTTCTAGATACTATTAGACTAGGATATTATTAGATTGGTCTAAACCATCAGGAACTGTTGTTCCATTTTTCTTGAAAAATCAAGATGGTTAATGACTTAGTTTCTAAGTCATGATAGATAATTTAGATAGATATCCCTTTTACGATATAATACTTTAGAGAGAATAGTTTCTTATGCAGTAAGAATTGACATGAATTAGTTCGTGTCTCGAGATTCTTGACTGGCATTAAGAAAGCTCCATTAGGTATATGTTTATCCAGTAATGACGTTTCTTAGCTTTAATGACCTTTAGAATCAGCTATTTGCAATTGTTGTGAATAGTTGAATGCAAATAGTAAAGCTAAAGAAAGGAGATGCGTATAGTTGTGTATAGAAAATATTGATTTTCACAATACTACAACTATAGGTATTGGATACCAGATCTCTCGTCTAGTTATTTAAAATATTAGTTAACGATTGTTTTGATATTTGATATCGGAACTTGTGACTATTGGATAGTTACTTGTTCTTTATAAACAATTGTTATATATTTTAAATATAACTAGTAGTGTCATTGACGTAAAGATATAACATTAAGAAAAATTATTCGGTAAAGTAAATAATTTAGAACGGTGTTTTATGAGTTTAATCACTTAAGCATTATATGGTTATTCTGTATGGTAAATGATGGTTGATACGAGATCACACCACACATCCTTATCCATTAATGAATATTGTATTCAGGAAGGTGATTAAGATCTCGTTTAACCAATGATTGTCATTGGACCACCAGATTTATTTAACTGATACATAAGATGTATGTAGTTTAATGAATTGTAATTGCTTAAGGTAGTTTTCTTTACTTCGTAACTTAGTTTATGAATTGTCATAACTTAGTTACGTTTTTCTGAAGGACACATATTTGAACGTCTTGAAAGTATCAAGAACTTTTAATATGTTCTGATGAAACGCATATTGAGCATTTTTGACTGGTTCAAGATATTCAATCTGAAGTTTTTTGAGAACTCTATCCTTAAAATTCATTACATGTCTTTGAACTGTTCAAAGATCTTTGATACGATCAAACATATGAATTTAAAGTATTAGTTCTAAGGTTATTGAGTAATATGATTCATATTCAATATTATTCTTCCACGATTCCATCTTGATGGAATTGAGAAGTGGGGGGCAGTCGAATCTTATATGATTTGATTCGTTTGATATTGAATGTTACTGAATTAGTTTCAATACTCTTGGGGATATGCTTCAGTAACACTAGTTCATCCTTTTAATTAGGTTCCATTAATTTCTACCATTACATATATGATATGTATAGGTAGAAAATCCGAATCTTTAAAAGTTTGAGATTTGAATCTTTCTTTTATAAATAGTTATATAATGGAAATTACTTACACCTCGGAGGTATAGTAAAGTTTATCGTTTATTCTGTTTAATAGAATATTATATTCTATTTGATAGAATATCTTTCCTACAATCATAAGTAATAAAATCATTTTATTACTTGGTGTGTAACATCGATGTTAACTATTGTAGAAAAGACTTGACTTATTGAGTCAAATGTGATAATGATAAATTATAAATGGAACTACGTAATTAATAAGATGAAAGAACCCTTATACATCTTCTATATAAGTCTAATAGGATATCATAATCATTTACGAGTATTTGATACTTAATGGTTCTTGTTTTCTTACCGAAGAAAATTATTCTATAACTTATAATGGAAGCGATATTTGATATCGATTCTGGAAGTTCACCATTGAACCATAGATCTAAGATTGTTCATAGCTTACTACGATCAAGTTTTGAACTTGATTAAGCTTTCATTATGAATTAGTTCATGATATGTGCTAATTGTTTGCGCACAGCGAAAGAAGTGTGAGCTTATTAAAGGTTTGACATTTACATTATGAAAGTGAGAAAGTTATACTCAGCAATTTATTGTAATTCTGAGAAAACTTATCTCAGTCACGCCAATTGAACAATTAAAGATA